>PVJN01033316.1:0-23515 GCA_004026805.1 Lasiurus borealis | reverse complement strand
TTGCACTTTGTATGTTAAGGGACGGCACCCTGGTGTCGGGAGGCGGGAAGGACCGGAAGCTCATTTCTTGGAACGGAAACTATCAGAAACTTCATAAAACCGAGGTAAGACAGCAAACAGTGCCATGGACCTCCGTTCTGAACCTTCCGCTGTTGCCCTAACCAGTTTCCTCGTGGAGTTGAAATCTTTAAGCCTACAGCCTTGAAAGTTGTTTTGAGAACATTGTATTAAATGGAATAGGATTTCATGAAAATCCTGGAGGCAGTTGAAGTACAGCTGTTAGCAGGGGATTTCGATGTATAAAATCTGAGGTGGGAACCTGTTTTACCTTTAGAATATTCCTGTAACAGCAACAACCTCACTTTTCCAAGGGAAGATGGCCTATGTTTTTACTTACCGTTAAAATCTTCCTCCTTTTGTTCACCTGAATCTCCGGGAGACATTGTCACTGAGCGAATGTTGACTGAGCATCTACTTGGCACCTGGCTGAGTGCCAGCCTGTCCTCTGTGAGCTCTGAGTCCTTGGCCATCTCTTTCTCCTCCTTTTACCTGGTTAGCAGTCCGCAGTCAGCAGGAGCCAGAGGCGAGAGATCTAACACTCCCTCCCCACACTCCCCCGCCCGCCCCGGCCCCAGGCAATTCTGAGCAGACAGATGCCACGTGGGCCTGGCAGGTGATTGTCTGCCTCCCTCCCGTGGGGTGGACACGCTGTCAAACGCTTCCTGCCTGGAAGGCAGGTCCTGTAGCAGGAGTTCCATCAGACCGCACCGCCCCCCTGCTCTCCTCTCCCCCCCGCCCCCCACGCCCCGGCTCTGGCTGTGGAAGAACTGGGTTTTCTGGTTATTGCTCTTAGTAAAGGAAGCTTTCCTCTGAACTTGGAAATCACTTTCCCCTTCACCGAGTCATGTGTTGTTGTTTTTCTACAGAGAATGAGAGAGACGCATCTTTGTACGCCTCCTACTGGGGATCGAGCCCAGAACCCAGCCTGTGCCCTGACCAGGAATCAAATTGTGACCTCCTGGGTTCATAAGTTGACACTCTACTCCTGAGCCACATCAGCTGGGCAAAAATGTTTTATCATTTTCTCTCTTTTTTAAAAAATATATTTTATTGATACTTTACAGAGAGGAAGAGAGAGGGAGAGAGATAGAAACATCGATGGGAAAGAAACATCCATCAGCTGCCTCCTGCCCCACCCACCCCCAGAGACGTGCCCGAAACCAAGGTAGATGCCCTTGCCCAGAATCAAACCTGGGACCCTTGAGTCCCGCAGGCTGATGCTCTCTCCACTGAGCCAAACTGGTTAGGGCTCTTTATTGAGTTAGTTTGTTAACAGCTTTCCTCTTGCTGACTTGTTTAAGGTATATAAAATGCTCAGAGTTTAAAAGTAAGATCTGGGGTTTGGATCACTCACTCAACCATTGGATTGTGGGCCTTGCCCTGTCGCTCCGTGTACACGTGTGTGTGTGTGTGTGTGTGTGTGTGCACGTGCGCACGCGTGTGCGAGACTGTGACAGGAGCTGTCGTCGTGGTGTAAACAGGCGTTTTTAGTGACGCCTCACATCTTCTCTTCTCCGTGCAGATCCCGGAACAGTTCGGTCCCATCCGGACGGTGGCTGAGGGCAAGGGCGACGTGATCCTGATCGGCACCACCAGGAACTTCGTGCTGCAGGGCACGCTGTCCGGGGACTTCTCCGCCATCACTCAGGTGCGTCCCTCATACTGGAAGCCGGTAAAGCTCCGCCCAGAGGAGGTGCTGCTGCCTGCACCCCGGGGTTCCCGGGGGTGTCCTGGCTGAGGTTGGGAGGAGAGACGGATGAGGGGAGCTGCAGCAAGCCTCGCCTGTGGTCCCCGCAAGCTCCCGGGCCCAGCGGCGTGGCTCAGGGGTTGAGCGTCGACCTGTGAACCGGGAGGTCAGGGTTCGATTCCCAGTCAGGGCCCAAGCCCGGGTGGAGGGTTCCATCACAGGCGTGGGGAGTGCAGGAGGCAGCCACTCGATGATTCTCTTTCATCAACGGGTGTTTCTCTCTCTCCCTCTTCCTTCCTCTCTGAAAGCAATAAAAAAACATATTTTAAAAAATAAAATAAAGGCAAGCCCCCGAGGGTGGTTTGCAGAGTTTCAGAGAGCAGGCCTTTATCTATCTGCCTCGGTTCTTTAGGGTCACACTGACGAGCTCTGGGGACTGGCCATCCACGCCTCAAAACCCCAGTTCCTGACCTGTGGGCACGACAGACACGCCACCCTCTGGGATGCCGTTGGCCACCGGCCGGTTTGGGACAAGATCATAGAGGTAGGTGTGCCCGTGGCATTCATTCTCCTCATGGAAATTCATCTGGAACACGTTTGTTGATTTACATGAAATGGATAGCTAGAAAATCGTCCCCAGGCAAATGTCACTTAATCTACCTTCAATTCGAATTGTGTTGCTTTAAGCATTCCTAAGTGGACCGTGTCATTGTGAAGTTTTTTTTTTAATACATTTTTATTGATTTCAGGGAGGAAGGGAGAGGGAGAGAGAGAGAAACATCAGTGATGAGAGAGAATCATGGATCGGCTGCCTCTTGCATGCCCCACACTGGGGATGGAGCCTGCAACCCGGCCCTGTGCCCGAACCGGGAACCTAACCAGGACCTCCTGGCTCCTAGGTTGCCGTTCAACCACTGAGCCACACCGGCCGGGCACTGCAGAACTTTCTGACTGCGAGTCAGCCCCTCTGAGGCGGCGGTTGGGTTTCCTGGCTGCGCCCGTCCACCCGCTTTGTGCCGAGAAGCCCTGGCCCGAGCCTGCATTCTGCCCACAGCGTGCCTTTGGAACGACAGTTTATAAACTGTTCCGAAAGCGTCGTTTCTCCCTGCGACTCGATGATAACGGCCGAGCTTTCGTTTCCAAGTCCGCACCTCTGTGCTGTGTGTGAGAGGCCTCGTTCACGGAGCACAGCGCCGAACTGTCCTCCTCCAAGTACTGAGGGCCGTTTGCACATCAGGCACCGTGCGTGCATTCACTGTACAGCGGCACCTCGAGATACGAGTGCCCTGACCTACGAGATTTTTGAGATACGAGCAACATTTGAGATAGGAGTCATCGCTCGGATTGGCCGGCCGCACAAGACCCACCAGTTTACCCCGACTCGAGCGTCTCATAGTTTCCCACGCCTCAAGGTTACACCTTGCGGCCCTGGAGCCACTGGCGCCGGCTCCCAGGACTAGCAGGACGGGCGCATACTCCCTGCCTGTCCTCTGCCCGTGGCTGTGACAGGGTGTCGGACAGAAGGGGAAAGACCTGCTGGGTGCCAGGAGGAAACCCGTTCACCTCCAGAGGAAGGAGCGTTAAAACGGGGCCACGGGCCCTGAGGGACGGGGCGGGCTGTGTTTGTATGCTGCCGTGCGCTCTGGCCCTCCATTTACACTTCCTTTACAATGTTTTAGGATCCAGCTCAGTCTTCTGGTTTTCATCCTTCAGGGTCTGTGGTTGCAGTTGGAACACTGACGGGGAGGTGAGTGCACGGTGGCGCGCTGGGCTCGGGGTTCAGGGAGTGTTTCCCGGGGTGACCTCCCTGTGGTGACCTGCCAGGTTAGGCCACAGGGAAAGGAAGCAGGGTCCTTCACGGTTTAGCCCTGGGGGGAGCCTGGGGAAGCTGTGGCCCCCTCTGCTGGAGGAGTGCCCTCACACATGCATGCACAGGCACCTGCACACACACGCACACACATGCACACGTACACACGCACATACACGCACACAGGCACACACACCCTTGCCTCCAGCTTCCCAGGATGCGTGGCTCCTCGAGCCCTCTGCTGCCCGTGGGGGGAGGAACCTACTTCAGAGCCGGGCAAGGAAGCGTCCCACAGCGCGGAGACCCAGAAATGCCTCTCCTTGCTGCCCTTTCGGGATTTTAGCAACCGCCCCCGTCCTGAGCCTCAGGTTCCCACTCGCTCACCCTTCCTGACCATGTGCCTCAGGAGGCAGGCAGCAGAGGGGCGCCAGGGCCCCTGCTCCTCCGCTGGGAGAGGGGGGCCCTCCGCTATTGGGCATTTGCCGAGCGCCATGTCCTCCTTAGGGACTGAAATCAGGTCTGCACCTATGACAACCTGCAGTGCCTGAGCCCGGGATCTGCACGGTGGTTCGGGGTCCCGCTCCCCGCCTGACAGCTGGGGTTCACTTCAAACACCAGCCCTCTGCTCGCTCCTCTCCCGCTCCCTCCATCACACCTTCCACCCGGCTCGTTACCGCCACTCCCGGAGGCCAGGCACTCCACGCGGCCAGGCACACCCCACCACTGAGGGTGTCCCAGCCCCACCTCCGGCACCTGCTCTGCTTCACCCCGGGGTGGGGCCGTGCAGGGGGGTCCCTTTGCTACTTCCTGTGGCCACAGCCCCGAGTCAGGGGTTGGTCCCACTTCTCGGCCCAGAGCTGTCCCTCCTCCGCCCTGTAAGTGGCAGGACTCAGACCTGAGCCAGCCGTCCCAGCGTGGCAGCCGAGCCGTTTCCGGTGGTGGCTGTGCTCAGAGGTGCAGGAAAGCTGGAGAGAGCGCTCTTGCTAAGTAACCACGGAGACCTTATTAGGCCCCAGGTTAACGTTGCTGATGGTCTCCCTGTCACGGTCATCGTCCTGCCCCACCTCCCACTAATCACAGATTGTGCTTTTCTCCTGTCGGCCGCAGGTGGCTTGTGTTTGACACAGAAACTAAGGACCTGGTCACCGTGCACACGGATGGCAACGAGCAGCTGTCCGTCATGCGGTACTCGCCAGGTCAGCACGCCCCGGGAAGCTCTGCGCAGACGTCTTTGCAGGAAGTTTCTCACGCCTTCCAGAAGGCTCGCTGTGCTTGTGTTTTCTCACCCTTCGCTATGGCAGTGTTTGAACAAAGCTGGACAGACAGCATCATGAGCCCCCGTGTGTGTCACCTGCCGCCGTACTGCAGACTCTCAGCCGGTCCCGTTCCCCTTTTTCACTAGCGCCCCACTGTGCACCCCACCCCCACCCGCCCCCGTGTCATTGCGAAGCAGTTCGCAGACATCCCGTCCTTTCTCCCGTTAATATCGCTGAGTCTCCAAAAAGTGAGGACTCCCTTAGCAGCTTTAGTGAAATGCAATTTGCATACGATAATTTACCCGTTGTTAACATGTAACTCATTGATTCTTAGTGAATTAGTAGAATTTTTGAACTTATTCAGCACCCCCAAAAAGTCCCCTTCCTACCTGTTAGCAGTTAATCTCCGCCTCTACCCCCAGTTCTGGACACCCTCTAATGCGCTGTGCTGATCTGTTCTGGACATTTCACATCCGTGGATTCATACAGCATGTAGTCTGTTACATCAGCTGCTTCTTTTTAGAGTAATCTTTTTGAGATTAGTTGTGTTATTGTGCACGTATCAGTACTTTATTCCTTTTTTAAATAAATGTTGGGGGGTGGCATTGGTTAATAACATTTTAGGTTTCAGGTGTACAATTCTATAATACTTCAAGCATATATTGTACTAGAGGCCTGGTGCACAAAATTCGTGCATGGAAGGGGGTGTCCCTCAGTCCAGTCTGCACCCTCTCCAATCTGGGACCCCTCGAGGGATGTCCGATTGCCCTGTGGGATCAGGCCTAAACAGGCAGTCAGACATCCCTTTCACAATCCAGGACTGCTGGCTCCCAAATACTTGCCTGCCTGCCTTCCTGATTACCCCTAACCACTTCTGCCTGCCAGCCTGATCACCCCCTAACCACTCCCCTGCCATCCTGTTTGATACCTAACTGCTCCCCTACTAGCCTTTTTGCCCTAACTGCCCTCCCCTGCAGGCCTGGTCTCCCCCAACTGCTCTCTCCTGCAGGCCTGGATCTCTCCCAACTGCCCTTCCCTGAAGGCCGGTTTACCCCCAACTTCCCTCCTAACTGCCCTCCCCTGCAGACTTGATCACCCCCAACTACCCTCCCTTGCAATTCTGGTCCCTCCCTGCTGGCCTGATTGCCCACAACTGCCCTCCCTTGCAGGCCTGGTTTCTCCCAACTGCCCTCCCCTGCTGGCCATCTTGTGGTGGCCATCTTGTGTCCACATGGGGGCAGGATCTTTGACCACATGGGGACAGCCATCTTGTGTGTTGGAGTGATGGTCAATCTGCATATTACTCTTTTATTAGATAGGATTGTGTATTCACCACTCCAAGTGAAGTCTCCTTCCATCACCATTTATCCCTCCTATACATTCCTTTTTAATTACTGCATAATATTCCATTTTGTGGCTATACCACATTTTCTTTATCCATTTATCAGTTAACAGACACTAGGATTGTTTCTGTGTTTGGGTTATTAGAAGTCACTATGAACAGTCATGATCAGTACTTTTTGTAGACATTTGTTTTCATTTATCTCAGGTGAATTCCTAGGAGTGTAATTGGTGGATCATAGGGTAAATTATGTTTAACATCTGATGAAGCTGCTTTCCAAAGTGGCTGCCCCATTTTATATTCCCACCAACACGGGGTCAGGGTCTGGTTTCTCCACATCCTCACCAGCACCTGTCATAGTCTGTCTTTCTCAGCAGAGCCTCCTCATAGAGGTGTAGTGGTCTCTCGTGTGGTTTTAAGTTACATTTCCGTAAAGACTGTCACAGAGGTTAAGCATCTCTTCATGTATCCACCAGTCATTCTGTATCTTCTTTGATGAACTCTCTAAATATTTTGCCCATTTTAATTGGGTTGCTGGTCTTACTGCTGAGTTATAAGAACTCTTTCTATATTCTGCCTATGAGTTCTTTACCAGATATATGATTTGCAAATGTTTTCTCTCAGTGGATGGCTTGTCTTTCATTTTCTTAATGGGGTCTTTTAAAGGAGGCTCTTTAGTTTTGATGTGGTGCCATTTATCCATTTGATTCTTTGATATGGATCTTGCTTATGGTGTAATAGTCAAAAGTCATGAAGACTTTCTCCTATGCTTACTTTTAGAAAGGTTATTGTTTTAGCCATTATATATAGATCTCAGTTCTATTCATTCATTTATATAATTTTCCATATACCAATATGGATACCAATTTTAATTACTGTACTTTTGAAGTAATGAAAAGTCAAATTGAAGAGTTGTAATTACTGCAATTCTGTTGTTCTTTTTCAAAATTGTTTTAGTTATTTTAGGTCCTTATCACATCTATGTAAATTTTAGAATCAACTTGTCAAGTTCTAATTTTGAAAAGCCTACCAGGATTTTAAAATTTATAGATCAGTATGGGGAGAATTGCTATCTTTACCAGATTGAGTCTTGTAATCCTTGAACTTAGAATGTCTCTCCATTTATTTAGATCTTTAATTTTTATCAGCAATGTTTTATAGTTTTCAGTGCACAAGTCTTATACTTCCGTTGTTAAATTTGTTGTTTTTTTATGTCATTGTGAATGAAGTTGTTTTTTATTTTATTTTCAGAACATAGTTTGCTAGTATAGAGAAATAAAAATTTTTTTGCACATGCATCTTATATCTGTGACCTTTCTCAACTCTTCTATTAGTTTTAGTAGGTTTTTTGTGTGTAAAATTCTTGGACCTTACTTCATATGGGAGCATGTCATCTGCAAATAAAGACAGTTTTCCTCATCTTTTTTAATCTGGGTGCCTTTAGTTTTTCCTTCTTGCATTTGCTAGAACCCCAACATGATGATGAACAGAAGCGGCAAAGTGGGTCCTTGCCTTGCTCACAGGGTGAGGGTGAAAACAGCCATTTATTGTTTAGTAGGATGAAGACGCTCCCTGCCAGCCCTAACCTGTTTAGTTTTTATTATGAATGGGCGTTAGAATTTGCCAAATGTTTTTTCCGTAACTATCGAGATGATCATGTAGTTTTTGTCCTTTATTAATATGGACATTAATTTTCTGAGTTTAAGCCATCTTTGCATTCCTGGGCTAAATCGCACGTGGTCATGGTGTCTAATCCTTTTTAAATTCTTCTGGATTCTGTTTAATCTTCTGTGAAGGATTTTTGCCTTCATGTTTATGAAGGATCTTGGTCTGAAGTTTTCTTGTGATGGTTTGTCTGGCTTAGTATTGAACTGTATTGGCCTATCAGGAACTTGGAACACGTTTCTTCTTTGTTCATTTTCTGAAAGCGTTTATAAAAGATTGCTGTTATTTGTTTATTAAATATTTGATAGAATTCATGGGACTTCAGTGAGGTATTAGGGCTTTTCCTTGTAGGAAGGTTTTTAGTTTCCAATTCAGTTTCTCAGCTTCTTATAGGTCTATTCAAATGGGTTGGGTTTTTTCTTAAGTCGGTTTGGTGATTTTTTCCATCTACGTTGTCTCATTTATGGGCAGAAAGTTGTTCATAACATTTGTTGTTAATCCTTTTCATTTTCCTGAAGTTGGTAGTGAAGTCTCTTCTTTGGTTCTTGATTCTGGTAACTGGTGTTTCCTCTCCTTCTTTCTTGGTCAACCTAGTTAAAGATTTGTCAACTTGGTTTACCTTTTCCAATAACCGGGCAGAGGGGGGTCGTGTGCGCAGAAAGGAGGCGGGAGGGGCCCTCCAGGCAGGGGAGGGGGTGGTGCTCCGAGGCCTGAGAGAGCCTGCAGCTCCCTGAGCAGGGAGTGGCTGCATCCTGGAGGGCCTGCGGGCCCGGCGTACACACTGAGCGTGGGCCCTCGGTGTCTGAGTGGGGACGGCTTTACAAGGAGAGGAGCCGGCCGCGTGCGGTTGTCACAGGGTAGCTCCCGAAGGGGTGGAGGAGCCATTCACGCGCACGTTTCCTGTGTGAAATAACCCACTAACCTGGCTGTTTCCTCCACCTGTGAGGCCACTAGCATTGCCCCTGGTCATCGATGGGGTGTTTCTTTCTAATAATTGAAGTGTAACCTGTCATATCTTTGCAGACGGGAACTTCTTAGCAATAGGCTCCCACGACAACTGCATCTACATATACGGCGTCAGCGACAATGGGAGGAAGTACACGCGCGTCGGCAAGTGCTCGGTAAGCCCGCCCGTGTCTCGCGCCCGTGCCCGTGGTCATTACCGGTCGGTCAGGAGTTCGCCGGGCCGGGGACCCTCACCCGGCGTGTTTCTCTCCCAGGGCCATTCCAGCTTCATCACGCACCTGGACTGGTCTGTCAACTCCCAGTTCCTCGTGTCCAATTCGGGGGACTACGAAATCCTGTACTGTGAGTAGCGCCCGGGGCAGCGTTTCCTCGGGCACCACAGGGGGCCTCCTGCAAGAGCCCACGGGCCGTACACGGGGGCCTCGGCTTCGTCCTCTGTGAGACAGGGGTGGGCTGGGCGCCTCTCAGGTCCCTCCCACCTCAAGACCCCTGAGGCCGGGCCGACCGTGGCCCCGGGGAGGCGGTGGGGGCCGGAGAGGGAGAAGCCAGGCTCCGCAGAGAGAGGCTGGCGAGGGCAGATGAGGCGGAAGAGAGTGGGGTCAGAACCGTCACAGGGAGAGGGGCCCCCTGAGGCAGACCCTGAAGGCTCTGGGTGACAGCAGTCCCCTGTGACCCCTCCTCCTCCTCTCCCAGACCCTCTGGCCCGTGTCCGAGCCCAGGCAGGACCCGGGAGCGGTGAGGTCAGAATGGCCGGCCTTTACCGAGCACCTGCCCCGTGCCCAGCTCTGCTTCCGCAAACACTTGCCAGGCACCTGCCGCGTGCCCAGCTCGGGCTAAACACGGGTCCAGTGGTTCTCCACCTTCCTCAGGCCGCGACCCTTGCCTACAGCTCCTCATGTGGTGGTGACCCCCAACCATGACATGTTGCTACTGTGATGCATCGTGATGTAAACATCTGCATTTTCCCATGGTCTTAGGGGACCCCTGTGAAAGGGTCATTCGACCCCCAAAGGGGTCGCAACCCACAGGTTGAGAACCACTGCACTGGTCACAGAGCATGAGGGCTGGGCTCCCCCCGCTGGAAGGTGCTGAGAGTGTGCTCTCTGACCCCCATCTCCTCCAGGAGCCACAGCACTTTCAGGCTCTCCCCTTTTGTGGACAAGGAAATGGGGGCCCAGACACCAGGCCAGCAGGGGAGGAGAGGGAAAGGGGGTGATCACCCAATTGTTGAAGAGCCCGGACAGGCAGGGCAGCTGGGGGCGGAGGGAAGGAGGAGACACCTGAGCGGGGACCTGCCCCCTCTGCTGGAGGCAGGGCGGGCAGCCGGGGTCAGCCCTCCCGCCCTCTCCAAGGTCCTGCCCGATGCGGGCCTGGGGCTAGTCTTTTCCGGACACAGGCCCACACTCACTGTAAGAGCTCAGGTGGGGAGCCAGCCGGTCACGGGGGAGGCCATAGGCACTTGGTTGACGGGTTTCCATAGGCTTGGAGTTAAAGGGGTTGGGGTGTGTGTGTGTGTGTGTGTGTGTGTGTGTGTGTGTGTGTGGTGTGTGTGTGTGTGTGTGTGTGTACATACATATGTGTGCAGGGCTCCAGGGAGGACAGGAGCAGGCAGAGTCTAGTTGCCAGAGGATGATGGAAGAAAAGAGAAGCCAGACTGGGGGAGCCAGGCCCAGAGAGGGAGGCGGGAAGTCAGCGAGGAGGAGGAGGAGGAGGAGGAGGAGGCGGGCCCCTGGCGGGCTGCGGGCTGCGGGCGGGGCTCCGTGCCGGCCGGGAGTGGGTTCCGCTGGGCTGGGCGGTGGATCGGGCCCCTCTCCTGAGGGCTCTGGAGCGGGGGCCGTTGCTCAGGCGCCACCACCCTGGCGTGTGCTTTTTCCAGGGGTCCCCTCGGCATGCAAGCAAGTGGTCAGCGTGGAAACGACACGAGACATCGAGTGGGCGACGTACACCTGCACGTTGGGGTTCCATGTCTTTGGTAAGCCCCGCTGTGGGGTGTTGCTTTCCGGACACTCCCTGGCCGGCAGGGGGGCTCCGATCGCCAGTGGCGTCAGCGTGCTGTGCCGCCGTGGGCGCCCTGCAGGACCGTCCCTGCCGCTCCAGGCAGGGCTGGGCGAGAGGAGCAGGACCCAGAGCCCACCCGTGCGTAGCGTGTGGAGTGGGTCCTGGGCGCGTCTCCAGCACCTTCCCCCGTGAGGTGGTGCCGCGTTCCTGGAGAGAGGGAGAGATGGCAGTGGTCAGCTCACTCATCCTTCGTGAGTTATCACTCCATCTTCTCAGTCCTTAAACTCGAATTCTCACTTCTGTTTCAGTTCAGATTAGGAATACAGTGGTACCTCGAGATACAAGTTTCATTCGTTCCGTAACCTTGAGGCGTGGGAAACTATGAGACGCTCAAGTCGCGGTAAACTGGCGGGTCCTGTGCAGCTGCCGATCCACACGATGACTCCTATCTCAAATGCTGCTCATATTTCAAAGCAAAAATCGCTCGCTCGATGGCTCCTATCTAAAAATTCTCGTATGTTAGGGCACTCGTATCTCGAGGTACCACTGTATATTCATAAGTGATCTAAATTAAATTGCCACAATGCGGTAGGAAAAACAGCAGTATTTATAACCTCTTTCTGTAAGACTGTAGGTCAGTGGTCGGCAAACAGCAACTCACGAGCCACCTGCAGCTCTTTGGCCTCTTGAGTGTGGCTCTTCCACAAAACACCATGGCCTGGGGGAGTCTGTGTTGAAGAAGTGGCGTTAAAAGAAGTTTAAGTTTAAAAACTTTGGCTCTCCAAAGAAACTTCAGTCATTGTCCTGCTGATATTTGGCTCTGTGGACTAGTGAGTTTACCGACCCCTGCTCTAGGTCAGTCACTGGGTCAGAATTTCACCCATCTCCTCACAGCTGGCATTTGGCCATTTCCTGGCATTCAGCAAGGACCCCCGGGTGACGGCAGAACTTCCAGCTGAGACACTGAGGCACACGGCTCTCCCAGAGCCGGAGTGGCTGGGACCGCAGGGGTTTCCTGGCGCCATGGTCAGGAGACACCACCCCAGACCAGCTTCTTAACCCCCAGAGCCAGGGCTGTGCCTCCCCCGTCCACAGCAGGCAGACACCGCACCTGCCCCGTGTCAGAAGCCAGCGGCAGCCGCAAAGAGCTGACCCCAAGAAACGTCTGAGAGGCACACAGACTCGGGGTTAAAAAGTTCTTGGGAGAGACTTTCACATGTAAAGAGCGACCCAGGAAAAAGAAAAAGTTAGGACGCTGCAGGCTGAGGACTAGCCAGCGTCCCGTCAGACCCTTTGAGACCAAAGCAAGGCCTCGTGCCCAGAAGCAGGGTCTCTGGCGCCCTTGTTGTCAAGAAGCCACCCACCTCCCCCTAAAAAGGGCTAAAAAGATGGAGCCCCCAAAGGTCGGAGCCCAGGGAGCCTGGTGTGGCTCCTGTCCTGCCGCAGAGCGGGCTGCGCCTTGCAGGGGCTCCTGGGAGGCTGGCGTGAGCCGCTCAGGAGCAGGGAGAGGCGCGTTCGTGGCCCTGGTCTGAGCCCGGGACTTGGGCGGGTTTCCTTCGGCGGGAGTGGACAGCAGCCCGCCGCAGCGGGGCCAATGCTGTCTGTGCTCCCTGTTCTAGGGGTGTGGCCTGAGGGCTCGGACGGGACGGACATCAACGCCGTCTGCCGGGCCCACGGGAAAAAAGTGCTGTCGACGGGCGACGACTTCGGCAAAGTGCACCTCTTCTCGTACCCCTGTTCGCAGTTCCGGGTACGGATGGGCTTCACCCACCTCACCCTGCGCTTGGCCCTTCCATAGACAGGCCCCTGAGTGAAGGCCACCCGCCAGGAGCGGACCTGGCCCTGGCACCGGCACCCCGCTGCCCTGGGCACTTCAGGGGCTCCCCCTGCCCTCCACGAAGCCCTTAGACCTGGCTTCTCGCCCCGCTCCTCTCCCCTCCACCCTGCCCCTCTGCTGCACCCCTGCTGCGCTGAGCCAGCGCCTGTGCCCCGCGTGCCCCTCCTGGCCCTCCCTTTCCGGACCTTCCTGCAGCAGGACAGCCCTCTCCCTGCACCCCCGGCACCTCTGGGCTGTGGAGCGTCCCTGGCCCCTGTCTGTCCCCCAGGGGCGGTGTCTGGGTCCCGCCGGAGCTGTGCAGAGCCCGGCACAGGCCAGCACAGCACAGCCGATGAGGGGAGCCGGGGAATTCCCACACCCGCGGCTCCCGGCCACGCGCTGTGCACTGAGCTCCCTCCGCTCTCCTCCCCAGGCCCCCAGCCACGTGTACAGCGGGCACAGCAGTCACGTCACCAACGTGGACTTCCTCTGTGATGACAGCCACCTCATCTCCACGGGCGGCAAGGACACCAGCATCATGCAGTGGCGGGTCATCTAGCGCCGGCCGGGCCCCGAGGCGCGGACTCGGTCCCTCGGTCACTGTGATTTCTGTTCTGTTTGGGAAGTTCTCGCAAACCTCAGGAAAACCACGCCCTGTACCGGTTACCTTAGCGTAGTGGGTCGGTGAGCACCACGTCGGAGCGGCAGTTCGGGTTTCTCCGTGGCACCATCTGTACAACGCCTTTCACGTAAACACAGAAACAGACAAACAAACCAAGCCAGGGTTCACGGCACGGCGGCACCAACAGGCTAACTGGTATCCCCTTCCTCCCTTTTCTACGAACTCTTCGACACGGTCACAGAATGCCTTTCAGATCCTGAGCGCGGGCCGGCTGGTTCACCGCGAGCCTGCGAGGCCGGATGTTTCTGAGGACGAGGAACCGAAGCGCCATCACCGTTACCTGGTCCTGAAGGGACTGGCGGATCGAGCAGAGGGAAGAACCGACGGCCCGGCTGAGTCAGGAAATGCAGCTACGACTTTCTTTGGTTCCATTGTCTACGGTTCCATGCGGTTCTCCCTCCGGGAGTCGGTGGGGGGGGTGGGGAGGGGGTTGATTCACGGTGCAGCCGGGGCCGCGGGCATCGCGAGTTGCAGCTAGACTGCCCGCCGAGCCCCGTGTAGTCAGCCCTGACGCCCTCGTGAATGCCCCCCCGCCCCCCGTGACCCCCATCCACCTGCCCCACGAGCGGAGACATGTGGCCGCCTTCCTCTGTATGTTAATTGGCATGATACGGTATCGTTCTTGTATAGGATTTTAGCGATTCACAATAAATACGTAAGGCGAGGCTTTACTGTTTTACGCTTACGGACATTGTACATTTGTATCTTAAGACCAAGTCCAAGAGACACCACAACCCGCAGCGGGGGGTCCGGGCGGCCCGGCCAGGCACCCGGGGCAGCGTCTGTCCTGTCTCCCGTGCCTGGCCGGCTCGCCCGGCGAGGGAGTAAGATTGCGATCTGAGGAGTCAGATGCAGGCGCCGTCCATTTGTCA
Source organism: Lasiurus borealis (assembly GCA_004026805.1). Lineage (NCBI taxonomy): Eukaryota > Metazoa > Chordata > Mammalia > Chiroptera > Vespertilionidae > Lasiurus > Lasiurus borealis. Next base: position 9,364 of record PVJN01033316.1, on the reverse strand, counting down.
AGAAGGCCTTATCCATTTCGATTGTGAGGTAGACGGAAATGTATTGTTTACAGGGGGGAGTTGTACCTCAGATTTTAAACTAGAGGAGGAACAATCAGCAGACTTTAAACACAGATGTTAAGGTTTTTACTTGTTCCAGGCACGTAAGCGCGCTGAGCTGTCTGGACTCACCCCTGGCTGCTCCGCCGGCCGATCGGGCGCGACGCGGCGATGCGCTGTGATCGATGACACACAGCCCCCGGCTGCTGCGGACAGGGCGCCAGTGAACACGTGTTAACGGTGGATCTGTCTGTATGTGTCCTTATCAGATATATTCTGTAATGAAATGAAAGCTGAAAAGTGGATTTCTTATTGACCTATAATCATGAAAGTATATAAATTAAAATATTTAAAATTAGCTATGATTCCCACTATATTCTGTTTCGTATGGAGATATTTTTCCTCACCTAGGGACTATGATTTGCATATGGTGTATAAATAATCGTTCTCAAATGAACAGTTGAGGGAATAACCATATCAGGGGAGGAAAAGGGAACCATTACCTATATATATATAAAAGCCTAAGCGACCGTCCAACTGTTCTCCTAGTAGCTATGACGCGCAATGACCACAAGGGGCAGATGCTCTGACCAGGAGAGGAGGGAGCCCAGTTCCTTGTGGAATCAGCCGCGGGTTAGGTTGCTGCTGGGGCACTGTCAGCCCCAAATCTGCCTCACCCACACCCAGGGCCCATCAGGGGATGCCAGAGGCCCGGTGCACAGATTTGTGCACCAGCGGGGTCCCTGGGCTTGGCCTGCACCCTCTTGCCATCTGGGACCCCTCGGGAGATATTAGGAAGCTGATTTTGGCCTGATCCCTGCAGGCCAGGTCAAGAGACCCCACTGGTGCACAAATCGGTGCACCAGTCCTCCAGTTTACGTATAAGACCTATTTTTATTTCCGTATACTTCCACTATATTTTAAGCTCAGTAATAGAAAAAGGGTATTGTAAACCATTATTGCTATCTTCCTTCTTGCCTGCATTTAAATGATATTCTTTAAACAGCCCAGGATTAGCCTTGTGGGTGTTCATCATTCACACCCTCCCTCATTAGCATAGCAAGCAACGGCCCTGGCCACGGCGGGAGGAGCCAGGCAGATCCCAGGGCTCCGGACCTGAGCGGACCTCAGGTTGCCCCATCCTCACATCAGTCACTGGGGGTCATAGCAGAGGGTGATGTGAAAGCATTTCCATAAACGGGCTTTGCAGAGATGGGAAAGGAGAGGATTTTCCCTGTTCCGGCACGTTCCCTCCTCCGTGTCTCCTTCCCAGGCCCAGGCCACACCTGAACTCAGGCGTCAGCCGGGAGCAGAGGCTGGGAGAACACAGGTGCTTAGGACAGCCATTGGTGAGGGGTCGGGGGGCGAGGGAGGGGGGGAATGTGGGTCCAGGAGGGCAGCCAAGCAGCCACCACAGTCTCACCTCCCCTCAGACCCCCCCCCCAGGTGCTCTGCCAACCCCACAGAAGGATGTTTATCCGAACGCCTTGTAGAATGGTGGAGCTGCAGGGGAACTTGGGGAAGTGCTTCCCAAAGTGTGTTCCTTGGAACACCATGCCCCAGGGTGTTAATAGACCTTGTGTTTGACCATTAAAGAGGTTTGATCAGGGGTTTGTTTGTTTGTTTCCCCCTCGGATGGATCTTCTCAGAATCTGTGAGCACACAGAGCTCCCAAAGCCTGGCCACACGGCCTTTCCTTCCTGGGGCGTCTCCAAAGGCGGGGTCTCCAGAAACACACGTCGGGGGACCTTTTCTTCCGCCCCCTTTTTCTATAGACATAGGAACGAAAGCCCTCAGAGAACAGGGATTCGCCCTGGCGACCTTGGCAGAGGCAGCCCGGAGCCACGCGCGTCAGTTTCATTTTATAAAATAAAGTCTACTCGACGTTTCCATGAAAAGGTGAATGTGCACCCATTCTGGCAGATGCGGGGGGAAGCCGGCGCGACCGTCCCCCCCCCCCCCCCGAAAGAGCACCGCTTCTTCCAGGCACCTCTCCCCGCCCCGCTCCCTACGCGAGCACTCGGGTGCGCTTCCATCGTTGGCATATCAGTGCCTGCTAGCGCTTTTTCCGTACCGCTTTATAAGCAACTTTCTATGGCGTCATAACCTCTATGTGCTCACAAATTCTGAAAAGATCCATCCGAGAGAAAAAAAAAAAAAAAAAAGCCCAGATCCAACCTCTTTAATGGCCAAACACAAGGTCTATTAACACCCTGGGGCATGGTGTTCCAAGGAACACACTTTGGGAAGCACTTCCCCAAGTTCCCCTGCAGCTCCACCATTCTACAAGGCGTTCGGATAAACATCCTCCTGTGGGGCTGGCAGAGCACCTGGGGGGTCTGGGGGGAGGTGAGACTGTGGTACCTGCTGTTAGCGGCGCCACAGGCGGCCGTGATCAATACCGAGGCTCCTGGCCCCGGTCTCTCACGGGATGACGCTGGCAAGAAGAATCGTAAAGGCCCCGCCTGTGGGGACATTTGTCCTCTGAGCGCTCCCCAAGCTCTTCCCACCAGCCTTGAGGCAGCCCCCCGCCTCCCCGTTAAAAGGGGCCTCCCTGTCTGCCGCGTGGCCCTCTGTGCGCTGCAGTCCAATCCCCGTACTGGACTCGGCTTCCTTAGCTTCCGGCTGGTGCCTCAGTCTCATGCCCACTGCGCCCACCTCTTCCCTCCCTCCCTCCCCCGACATCTGCACCACTGGGTCCTCCCACGTGCCCAGACCAGCGTGGTGGGCATCCGCCTCGCCCTCTCTCTGACTCGCTGCCCGTATCCACGGCTGCCGGTCACAGTGACGGGAATAGCACAGTGACCCCACGCGGCACCAGGGGTGTCTGGCCCCCCGAGACTCCCCCACCCTCTCAGCAAGCCCGAGACTGTGACCCTGAACTTCAAGAGGCTGCCCAGCGAGGAAGTGGGATGGGGACCTGAGGAGTCGGGGGCTGCGTTCTCACCAACCACGGCGCCCTTCTGCCTCCCCCACACGCATTGTCGCCTGCCTCTCTGGGGGCTCCTCCCTGCCCCGCCCCCCGATCTTCACTGCCCCCACCCCAGCCGCCCTCCCAGCTGGTGTGGCTGCACGGGCCTCTCGGGCAGGGAGCGAGCTTTCGAGATGCGTCCCTTTCTCGGTGAAAGCCCTGCCGTGGCTCTTGGGGATCACTCCTGCCCGTGGTGCGCAGGGCCTGTCCGGTGGGCTGTGTCCCCCACCCCGGCTGGGTTCCCACGGCCCAGCTGTCTGTCCTGACACCAAGCCTGCTCTCTGCCACCACTCCGCCTTCCCACGCACTCTGTCCTAACACTCTTCCCCCCGTATTTCCTGACCAGCCACCACCACATGCATGGGCCCCGCTGAAAAGGCGCTTCCTCCAGGAAGCCTTCCTTGAGTCCCTCGCCCTGAGTTCTTGTCCTTCTTTTGTATCCCCGCTCATGGCGCCTCCCTGATGATCCCACTGAACTGTGAGCCCTCAGGTCCCTAAGCTCCCTGAGGCATGGCTGCTCTGCCTCCCGCCCTTCGCATGGCACCAGGCGGGGACGGGTGGCCGGCAGGCGCTGGGTAGACGAGAAGAAATGGATGGATGAATGAATGAGATTCCTAAACCTTCGCCCTCCACCCGGAGTGTTTTTCCTGCTTCGCTGTTTCACCTTTGCCCACAGCACGGCCGAGAACAGCTTTGTCCAGCGGACTTTTTTTTCTTTTTTTTTCCGGACAGAGTGGCAGGGAAGGAGAAGGTGGGGAGAGAGAGAGAAACCCCAGTGTGAGAGAGACACATCCACTGGTCGTCTCCCGCACACAGCCAGCACCACAGTCAGGGCCAGGGATCGAAGCGGTAATCCTTCGGTCCGCTGGCCACCGCTCTACCCACTGACCAACCCACCCAGGACAACCGTAGAGCTTATTTCATCTCTACAGAAAGTGGCTGACCTCCGCCGGATCCTTGTTACGATGAAATGAGTAAATGCATTTCGGGGGGCGTTCAGACATTTTACCAGGGTGTCTGCCAGGGTCCCGGTAGGAACCAGAAAGCACCTTGAACGGGGTAGTTGGAGGAGGGTTAATAAAGGTCTGCAGGTGTCTACAAAGCTGTGGCAGCACTTAAGGGTAAAGGACGAGACCTGGCAGTGCGGTGGGGCTACTCCCCGTCTAAAGGAGTGAGGCGGGGGGCAGTTTACAGAGCCCAGAAAGGGGGGCTGCGTGGTGCCACCCTACAGGAGCCGTGGCCCTTTGAGGAGGATACAGCTGGCCAGTGGGCTTTTTTAAAAATATATATATATTTTATTGATATTTTACAGAGAGGAAGGGAGAGGGATAGAGAGTTAGAAACACCGATGAGAGAGAAACATCGATCAGCTGCCTCCTGCACACCCCCTACTGAGTATGTGCCCGCAACCAAGGTACATGTCCTTGACCGGAATTGAACCTGGAACCCTTGAGTGTGCAGGCTGATGCTCTATCCACTGAGCCAAACCAGTTAGGTGCAGTGGTCAGCGAACGGCAGTTCCTGAGCCACGTGCGGCTCTTTGGTCCCTGGAGTGTGGCTCTTCCACAAAACACCACGGCCTGGGCAAGTCTGTGTGGAAGAAGTGGCGTGAGAAGACGCTGAAGTTTAAAAAATGTGGCTCTCCAAGGACATGGCCATCGTTGTGCTGTGGATATTTGGCTCTGCGGAGGAATGAGTGTGCCGACCCCTGGGTGAGGGCCAGGGCTTTTTGTGTTTTAAGTCAGCTTTACTTCTTCGGGGCGAGTGGGCTGGCTGACTTGAGCGCAAGATGATCGTTCTGCCCCCTGACACATTTTGCAAGAATAAATTCCAAAATTATGGCAGCAATTTGGGAGCCTTTTTCTTTTTTTAGCAAATGAATCCTTTTTCCCTTGTAAGTGCCTTCCTGCCGGAAGCTGCTCGCAGCTATTTTTGCCTCGCGGCTGTGAACCTCATCACTCTCCGAGGAGCGCGGGGCGCGGTGCAGGGACGGAGCCCGCCTCCCCAGCCCGGCAGCCCTGTGCCCTCGCCTCGTTCTAGGTCAGCGGTTCTCCACCTTCCTAAGGCCGTGACCCTTTAAGACAGCTCCTCATGGGGTGGTGACCCCCAACCATACAATGATTTCCGTGTCTACTTCATCACTGTCATTTTGCTACTGTCATGAACTGCAATGTAAATATCTGATATGCAGGATGTATTTTCATTGTTACAAATGGAACATAATTAAAGCATAGGGATTAATCACAAAAAACAGTATATAATTATATATTGTGAAATATTTATTTCTAATGACAAATAAATGAAATGTTGTCTTGAATCGTGGTGTAGCATGGGCAACAGTCTTCCTAGGACAACAGTAAACTACATGGCTTCACTTTGCTACACCGAGGAGCGGTGTGTTGGTTCCTAAGACCATGGGAAATAGGTGTTTTCCAATAGTCTTAGGCGACCCCTGTGAAAGGGTCGTTCGACCCCCAAAGGGGTCTCGACCCACAGGTTGAGAACCGCTGTTCTAGGTCGTTTGGGAAAAGCAAGTTTAAATTACGTTCCAAACCAAGCAGTGGTTTTGTAAAAGGAGAAAAACCCACACATCATGAACGTCTTCAAAATTCAAACGGATTGGGAATCATCCAGGCAGAACCGGTGAACTGCGTCCGGCAGGTGAATGTGATGAAAGATGAGGGGGAAAGCAGGTGGGGGCTGGGAGGCCGGCTGGCTTTCATGCTTCTGTCCCAGCAGCCAACGCTTCCTTCCCATAAAGCCGCCAGGAAAACCCACGCGGGGACAGGCTGCGGAGGTCACCGTGAGTGTCTCGTCCTGCGCTCCTTTCTCCCCCGCACGCCTCTCCCCTCGCCACCCTGCCCCTCCCCTCCCCGGTCCCCTCCAGCTGCCCCAGGGACACCAGAGTCTACTCTGGAGGCTCCACCTCCAGGAAGCCCACGCCCAGCCGGGGCCACACGCTGAGTGCTGGCCGAGCAGGGTCACCCGCTGGGCCCTGGCCTTGCCGACCTGCTGTCTGGCCACGAGCCTGCTTGGTGGTGCGGTCCCCGCGCATCACGTTTCTCCAGGTTGAACCCCGAGGGGGCTGCTTCCCAACTTGGCTCCCCATCCAGGCCTCCCCAGCTATCCATTTGGTTCCAGGTAGCGATTTTCTTGCTGCTGCTTTTTTTTTTTAATATTCTTTTTATTGATTTTTTACAGAGAGGAAGTGAGAGGGAGAGAGAAACATCCATCAGCTGCCTCCTGCACACCCCCTACTGGGGTTGTGCCCACAACCAAGGTACATGCCCTCGACCGGAATCGAACCCGGGACCTTTCAGTCCGCAGGCCAATGCTCTACCCACTGAGCCAAACCGGTTCTGGCAGCGATTTCCAACCAGTTTGCCATGACAGGCACACAGGGGTACCGCAAGAATTTTTTAAACGTACAATACGGACTAGTCAGGGGCACTGACCCCTTTCCCCTAAGAGTGTCAAATAAAATTAAAAAAATGACAACAGCCAATGCAACAATAGCTGTCCAGTATGAATGAATCAAAATTATACTCCCATTTTTGTCAGATCAGAAAAAAACATATATATATATATATATTTGGTGTGCCAGAGAATTTTAGTAGTTGGTTTAGGTGTGTGATGGGGTGAGAAAGGTGGAAAATCATTCGTTTTAAGGTTCAGTCCAATTTCTATTACCAACATTCCTGCCTGCTGGTGTTTTGTTAAAAATTATCCACTCTTCCCATGGCTCCTCGCCTTATGGAAATAACACTGCCATGATAACCTCATCTCTGTCTGTAGGTTCACTGGCAAAGGGGAATGCGGGTAGAGTCACATTCGCCGCCCGCCTCTCGTGGGGGTGAGGTGGCGTCTCGCCGTGGTTTGGGTTTGCACTGCCCCGGTAACCGACAATGCTGAGCGTCTTTCTACGTGCTTGTGGGTCGGTGTGGCACATCCTTTCTGAAGAAAGAGAGTCATTCAGATCCTTGGCCCGCTTTCGAATTGGCTCGCTTGCGTTTGTATTATTAAGTTGCAAGAGTTTGCTCTATACTCTGGATTCCCTCTTCAGATACTGTATATCATTTGCAAATAGTTCCCCCATTCTGCGGTTTGTCATGTCACGTGAATGGTATTCTTTCCAGCAAACGTGTTTTGCATCGATGAAGTCCAGTTTAGCCGTATTTTTTTTTTCTTTAGTGGCTTGGGCTTTTGGTGTCGTATCTGAGAAGCCTCTACCTCCCTCAAAGTGAAGAAGATTTCCCCAGGCAGGGGGGGCAAAAGTAGGGTTACACCTCTGAGTCCACAAAACCCAGTTTATTCTTGAGTTAGTATTTGCTACCTAGAGGCCCGGGGCACAGAATTCCTGCACTCAGGGGGTCCCTCCGCCGGGCCTGCACCACTTGGCCGTCCAGGCAACCTTGGGGGGTATCTGTGTCTGACTGTGGCAGAGGTGGGAGAGGCTCCCGCCACCGCAGCTGTGCTCACCAGCAGTGAACCTGGAATCTGGCTGAGAGCGGCTCCCCCTGTGGGAGCGCACTGACCACCAGGGGGGTAGCTCCCGCTTTGAGCGTCTGCCCCCTGATGATCAGTGCATGTCATAGCAACAGGTCGTTCCATCATTCGGTTGATTTGCATATTAGCCTTTTATTATAGAGGTTTATTGTATAATTTTCCATACGAGCAACTGTGAACATATTTTTGCCACGCTCTGTATGTTTCCTTGTCAGGGTTGTGTTGTTTTAGCTGTTAACGTTTAGGGCTACCATCCACTTGGTGGTAATGTTTGTATATGATGTAAAGAGGGATCCAGCATCATTTTTTTTTTTAATATGTGGTTATCTAGTTGTCCCAGCACCATTTATTGAAAACTATTCTCTCCTCCACTGTTAAACCTCAATTAACCATAAATATAAGGGCTTATTTCTGGACTCTCTCAGTTTCATTCCATCAATCACACTGTCTTGATGACTATCGTTTTTTTTTGTGTGTGTGTGTTTTTCAATAAATTTGGAAATCAGGAAATACGACTCCTTCAATTTTGTTTTTCTTCCTCCAGATTGTTTGGCTGGTCTAGGCCCTTTGCATTTCCCAATGAATTTTAGGATCAGCTTGCTAATTTTTGCAAAAACACAAAACAGGCGGCTAGGACTTTGTCAGGGATTGTGTGGAATTTGTAGATCAACGTGGGGATTCTTTTTATTTTAACCAGAATCAACCCCTCAGTTCATGAAAGGACGTCTCTCCATTTGTCATTTTCGGCGTATAAATCTTACACTTCTCTTGTTAAATGTATACCTAAGTACTTTATTCTTTTTGAAGTTACTGTAAGTAAAATTGTCTTAATTTTATTTTTGGATGTTCAAAGCAAGTTTCTAGAAATACGATTCATTTTTGTACCTTAATTGTGCCTCCTGCAACCTTGCTGAACTTGTTCATTTAAGTAGTTTTTTCTGGGTTTCTTAGGATTGTCTATACACGAAGTCACGTCATCTGCCAATAAGAGTTTTACTTGCTTTCCATTAGGGACGTCTTCTTGCCTAAGACCCTGACGAGCCTCCAGTACAACCTGGAGAAGCCGTGGTGAGAGAGGTAACCTGTCCTGTTCCTGATCTCGGGGGAAATGCCCACCCTTCTGGTGAGTTCTTTTCACTTAAAAACTCTATTTTGTCCTCAGGTGTGGCTTCTGCTCCTTCATCCCTTTTGGAACTGCGATTATTGAGAAGCGGGGACCCTTGAATTTTGTCAAAATGATCATTTCCGTTTCCTCCTCTTTCACTCTGCGTTGTGAGGCGATTCTTTTTCATTGGATCTTCTAGGTCCCGCTCTTCTGTTTACCAACAGCGTTTTGTGGGACCACAGTCGTGCTCGTTCATTTGCACGTGGCCTGTGGCAACCCTCAACGGTCAGGCCCGGCGGGATGCTTCTAACATAAACCCAACGGCCTGCAAACAGCCCAAGATATGCACTCCCCGGCGCTCTGCGGAAAGTGTGCCAACCGAGTTCAGATCAGTGTGTCTTCTGTCTCCCTGCGCCTAAGCAAAGTTTACATTTGAAAAGCACGTATGTACTGTGTTTAAAACAGCCCGTCCAGCCCCACGTGGGAGGAGTTCCATCGGCCCCCACAGAGGCCTGGCTGCCAGGGCCTCTAAGGCAGAGGCCAGTGCGAGACAGCCGACAGGGAGACGCGACCAGGAAGCTCCTCCCCAGGGCTGACATCCCTTCCCCCTCTCTCCTTCCCTTCCCACTGTTCCGCTCTGTCCCCTGCATCTCCCCCACCCCCCCCCAACACACACACACACACACACACACACACACACACACACACACCATGTGAGACCTGATGACTGAAGCTGGGATATT
>PVJN01033315.1:0-23518 GCA_004026805.1 Lasiurus borealis | reverse complement strand
GATGGGAGTGGCAAGAAATATTCAAAGTGATGAATAGCAAGAACCTACAACCAAGATTACTCTACCCAGAAAAGCTATCATTCAAAATTGAAGGGTAGATAAAGAGCTTACAGATAAGAAAAAGCTAAGGGAGTTCATCAACACCAAACCAGTATTATATGAAATGCTGAAAGGTACTCTTTAAGAAGAGGAAGAAGAAGAACAAGGTAAAGATAAAAATTATGAGCAACAAATACATATCTATCAACAAGTGAATCTAAAAATCAAGTGAATAAAAAATCTGATGAACAGAATAAACTGGTGAATATAATAGAATCAGGGGCATAAAAAAGGAGTGGAATGACAATTCTCAGTGGGGGAAAGGGTGAAGGGTGTCCAGGAAGAGACTGAACAAAAATCGTACATCTATGGATGAGGACAGTGGGGGTGGGGGGTAAGGGCAGAGGGTGGGGTGGGAACCAGGTGGAGAGGAACTATGGGGGCGGGGAGAGGAACAACTGTAATAATCTGAACAATAAAGATTTTTAAAAACAGAAAAATACAACTTGTACACAGCTGAGTAGATGCATTAGACAGGTTGCGTGATTCACAAAAGAGATTCTGATCTGAAAGAAACCCTTATTAAATGCATATAATGGAGCACTTTCATTTATAATCCAAACAGGAAAGGCTTTAATTACACTGCTGAAGAACACCTAATTTTAAAAATAAAGAAGGTGTCATCACATAAATTATATCTCTTAAAAGGAATAAAAAGTGAAAATGCTGTTAACGGGGAGCAAAGACTAAATCTTGGAAATAAATTTTGGGGCTCCCTTAAACTGTGTCCCAATATCACTTTCTCTAGGGCAGACTAAGTGTTTGGTTTCACTTGGCTTGGTTTATTTCATGGTGACTTTCTTCCCTGTTATGATTATTTACAGGTCACCTGGCTACTACTCTCTTCTCATATACAAGCAGTGCTTTCATTCAGGTTTATAATCTGGCCTTTGGATATTAATCCTTCCAGGGCACTCAGCCAGCATCATTCAACTTAACCCCACCACACCTCAGTAAGTGTCACTTAGCATCTAGATTGGGCCCAGATCCTTTGATACGAAGCACTGCTCACAAGGGACTGTGCAAATTAAATGACTCATTTTAAACTATCGGAACATTTATAACTAATATATTTCCCAATGTAAATTAAATGAATAAACAATGAAAACAAATGACATTCAGACAAATGTCTTTTCTCAGGCCAGCTTGTGTATTTATGTTTTATGAGGAAAGATAATATTATTATTATTTTTTAAATATCTCTCTACTAGAGGCCCAATGCACAGATTTGTGCACCATTGGGGTCCCTTGGCCTGGCCTGCTCCCTCTTGCAATGTGGGATGCGTGGAGGATATCAGAGACCCAGTTTCGACCCAATCCCCACAGGACAGGTTGAGGGATCCCACTGGTGCATGAATCTGTGCACCAGGCCTCTAATATGTATATAAAATCTTTGATTAATCTCTTCCTGTCCTCCCTTCTCCTTTCCCTGTTAGTTTCATCAGTCTTTTCCATGTTTCCATGTCTGTGGTTTCTGTTCCTGCGTCAAGTGTCTGCCCCCAGGTGGTCCGTGCATATTATAGCTGCCACTTGTTGGCCAGTTGACTGGTTAGACAGTTGCTTAGGCTTTTATATATAGAGATTGATTTCAGAGAGGAAGGGAGAGGAAGAGAGAGATAGATGCATCCATGATGAGAGAGAATTATGGATTGGCTGCCTCCTGCACACCCCACACTGGGGATCAAGCATGTGTCCTTGACCAGAACTGAACCTGTGACCCATCGGTCTACAGGCCAACACTCTATCCACTGAGCCACACTGGCCAGGGCAAAAGATAATATGTTTATCATTTTCTTGGGGAAGAGGCTATTAGAACAATCTGAAATATTTTTTTATCACAAAATTACATAACATGTCTATTCAAAAGCATCTTTAAACAATAGAAAGTAAAAAGTGATATTCAACCAAATGCATTGGGCAAATGAAATTCAGGCACAGAAATGGGAAAATAGCATTAAAGCTAAAACTAAAGTGCTGTTATCCCCTAAGATGCAGAGATGATGTCTCCCATGTTTTTCATTCTTGGTAAGTGGTGAATCAAGTTTCTAGAGTACTCTTTTTCTTGGAAGTGAGACCAATATGGGAAGTGCTCTAACTTCATTCTGACTCCTAGCTGGCAAGAACTAAAGGGAGACCAGAAACCACACAGGACATCACCTCTGGTGCAACCATCAATGGCAAAAAGGCTGACAACTGACCTTCCCTCATCTCTGTCAACACTTGCCTCAGATATTCATAGAACTCTGGTCAAAAACAAAGTAACACCCCTCATCTATTTGACCTCTCCTCTACTCTATGAGACTAATTTTGCTGTATTTTCCCTGCTTCACTGATTCTTAATCTTTGTTGACATTTTTCTCCTCATTTCTCAAATATGTGTTAAATTTTCTGTCAACTTGCCTATTTTATGATCTCCAAATATGGGTCTCTAGTCCATCATTTCTCCCTTTTTAAATTCAGATCAAAGTCTCCAACCTCCTTCTGCTTGTCTTCACTTGGATAGTGATGTATCCAAAACAAAACTTGGTACTATCTTATAAAATCTTCTATCAAGAGTTCCATATTAATGAGGAGTTCTTGATTCCACCTAAAAATTCTACTGCAGAACTAACCTCTAATCTCTGCCCCTTCTTTTCATCTCTTGAAATGAACTCTTATTAGTTCTAATGTAGGCTGATGTGAGAGTCTCATAACAGATCTTGTCTTTTCCTCACTCCTATGACTGTCCTCCTGAGTTTATCTTCCTAAAGAACAACAAATCTGATTTTGTCCCATCCCTGCTTATAAATTTTTGCTGACTTTTCTCTGCCTACAGTATTAAGTCCAAACTTTATCAGAAGGGCCTTACACGGCTTCCCAATATGAACCCAATCTACTTCTCTAACTTCACTTGCTGATATACCTTACTACACTGTCAAATGAATCTCTCTGTCTCCCAAACTGACCACACCATTTCTTTTTTCTTTTTTTTTTTTTTTTGTATGTGTTGTACCCTCTGTCTGAAATGTCTGATCTTCTCCACTCTTCTCTCACCCCAATCTGGAAATTTTCTAATTTTTCATTAAAAAAATAGATCAGCCCTAACCAGTTTGGCTCAGTGTCAACCTGCGGACTGAAGGGTCCCAGGTTTGATTCTTGTCAAGGGCACATCCTCAGTAGGGGGTGTTGCAGGAGGCAGCTGACCAATGTTTCCCTCTCATTGATGTTTCTAACTCTCTATCCCTCTCCCCCTTCCTCTCTGTAAAATATCAACAAAATATATTTTTTAAAAAAGGTAAAATGTCACCTGGCTAGAAAGAATTCCCTGATTTTCTTAGGATGGAAACCATCCCATATTTGACTAAGCCAGGAACATAATCCCAAGAGTGTAGGAGGTAATACTAAGACAGTTCCTTGCAACAGGTAGGAACTGTCCCTAACTGGCTCATCATTGCATCCCCAGCAGCTAATATTTTCCCCAGCATATAGTCACTGTTCTGTTTATATATATCTTAAGGAATGAATCTACTGCCCTCAGGCTTTGGAGCACAGAGACAAACAACAGGTTTGAGACAGGCTATTAGGGGGAGGGGAAGTGTTAGAGAAAGAAACTAAAATCCAAGTTAGTTATTAAAGCAAAAACTCTAGGCACAAGGGAAAACTGGGTTTGAAGTCTATCAAAGAGACAGCCTAGAAGGCCAGATAAAAGAGAAACTTCAAAGGCTCAGGTGCAACAGAGAGGGAGTAGTTACAGGTGCTAATCATGTATAAACACCCAGGCAGATCATTCCCCTCTGAGAGCAAATGGCATTTACAAGTAATGTCTTGTGTTGCAATGTATCTGTTTGCATGCCTGAACGACCCACCTGACTGTGTGTTCTTTGAAGGCAAACCACTCTGTCCATCTTTATATGTGAGCACTACTTGATACTATGTGCCTACCACTTAGCCATGGTCTTACTGTAAACTTCTTGCTGCATCATAAAACCTTAGGTATCCTATATAATACGAGGCTAATATGCAAATTGACTGAATGGTGGAATGACTGGTCACTATGATGCGCACTGACCACCGGGGGGCAGACACTTAATTCAGAAGCTGCCCCCTGGTGGTCAATGCGCTCCCACAGGGGGAGCACCACTCAGCCAGTAGGAGGCTCCTGGCTGGTGAGCACAGTGGCGATTGTGGGAGCCTCTCCCACCTCCATGACAGCACTAAGGATGTTCAACTGCCAGCTTAGGATAATGAGCCTAAGCTATCAGTTGGCCATCCCTTAAGGGCTCCCATACTGTGAAAGGAGGGTGCGGACTGGACTGAGGGGCTCCCCCCGCCCCTACTCCTTCTCCCCAGTGTATCGGACCTCAGGTAATTAATAATTGTGTAGGTCCTGAATTTTACTGTTGAAACTACTAATGAAAGCAGACTTGAAGATAAAGAATTCAACAATATCATCATGCTGAGTATAATCCTGAAAGTTCCAATCGTTTGTGACACCTGAGAAACTTGCTTTTCTTTGTTTTATTTTTAGGCAATGACCCTGTACTTTGTGACCAGGCCTAGTTCTAACTCAGTCCCAATAAATTTTTCACCTTCAAAGGAGCTGATGAACAGCTGATGAACAGTTCAAACTAAATGAAGAATTTTTTTATGACTTAGTCAATGTCCTCTTTGACAGGATAACTTTGACATTTTTAATCTCTGTTGATGCTTATCATCTCTAAGAATACGATCTGGCCTGATTAGACTTAGAATGAAGTCGGTCTTATTTCTAAAAGAGCAACACAAAACTATTGACCTGTTACTTTTCTATATGCTGCTTAGGTACAATTCAAAGATGAGCTTCTCAGATAAATATTTCACATGAGGACTCTTTCTTGAGGACTTGGCCACAAATTCTATACCTGTCCTCTCATCAAGGGGTAGAGTTCATGTGTCCATCCCTTAAATTTGGGCAGGCTTGTGACTCTTTTGACTGGTAAGATACATAGGAGGAAATACCATGTAATTTCTAAGGTGAGATCATAAAAAATCATGCAGCTTCTGCTTTTCTCACCCTTGGAACGACTTGAGATGCCACAGGAGTCCTGAGAGCACCATGCTGAAAAGTGTATAAAATAACTTCCATGAACAATCCCAGTTGAGCTGGTTCTTTACCCATCACAACCTAGGAGAGATGTGCAAGTGAAGAGGCTGCCTTGGAAGTAGATTTCCAGCCCCAAACATTGAAGTCACCCTCAGCCACCTGGGTCATCCTAACTAAGATCCTAAAGCTCTGTTCTGCTCTGTCCAAATTTCTTACTAAACTCATTTCAGAGCCTAGACTGTTAATAGCAACTACTTGGTGTCCATGAGAAAAAAGTGAGTCCAAGTCCAAGTAAATTGGAAGAGTGGAGAAGCAGTGAATCTATGTCCAGGTAACTTGGAAGAGTGGAGAAGTAGAAATCAAGACCCAAGGTATTTCACTGTATGGGTATGTTTGTGAAGGAATGATCAGCTTGTCAACATTTGTCACTTGTAAGGGACCCAGGACTGGGAAGTGGGGAGTAAGAGGGGAAGGGAAAATTATTCAGTGCCCATTTTTTTCCTTTATCTTTGTATTATTTCAGTCATTGTACTAAACTCACATTTCCTTTACATTTTTTGAAGAGAAATTAAAGGGGGAAAGTTGTTTTTATGTTTTTAAGCCTTAGACCATGTGAACTTTCTTTTTCCTTCTCCTGCCCCTGCTCCTCCCCCTCGCCCCTCAGTTATATTTGCTGATCTACTCTTATAATTCTACATGCCATGCCATATGAGTTAATTTTTGAAATGTTAAATAATGAAGATGTGAGGGCATAAGTAGAGGACAGG
Organism: Lasiurus borealis; assembly: GCA_004026805.1. NCBI lineage: Eukaryota > Metazoa > Chordata > Mammalia > Chiroptera > Vespertilionidae > Lasiurus > Lasiurus borealis. Next base: position 17,590 of record PVJN01033315.1, on the reverse strand, counting down.
AGCCATTTTTAAGTGACTGAATTTTATTTCTTTATACACAAGTTCAGTTACTGAGAATTCCTCTAATACATAAAATTTTGATCCATTGCTAGTATATAGAAATTAAGAGGGCCTCCGAGTACTTGTTTTAATTACCCACCTTTCTTGGGCATTGTTTGTAAAATTTTAACAATTACAGTTTGTTAATAACTTGTAGGCAAATATCCAGTTAAAAGTAATTTCATTAAGACAAGAGAAGCTGAAAGAAACCAATCTCAATTATATAACCCACGTCCAATTCTCCTTGCAAAGAAGCTAAAAAGAGAACTATTTTGTGACAGTACTGGGCTCAATACACAATATTCCTACCATGTCAGAAAGAGTTCACTGAACGTCAATTTGGGGCAGATGCCTTCCAAGGTTTAATTGGTTTATAACCAGCAACTCTAAACAGCATGCCAATCATTATTAGTTGTATGGGGTACATTTCACAAGCAATTTTCCCCATAAGGTTCCCTAGGAAGCTCTCAAACTCAGATATTTTAAATGGACTTTTAAATTTTTTTATGGGTAATTCTGCTTGGAAAATTTTCCAGGCTAAACCTTCCAAAGCCATCGTCTACAATATAGAACTTTGGAACCTTGTTTATTGATTTGTTCTATCCTGGAACAGACCCAGAGTTGTTTTCTGAGAAAAATATTTATAATGTCTACAGTGCTCCCTAGGCCTCCTCTATGCAGAGATGGGTAGATGCTTACTCAAGGCAAAGTCTATCAAGATAAACTCTAGGTTAGGCATCTTAAAATTCATAAGGGAACATTCACTTTTATTCTATTTTATTTTGCTCAGTTGATTTTTTCAAAAAAGTTATTTGTTAATAACCTATAGGTAGACAAATACCCAGTTAACCGCAATTTCATTAAGACTATCAGAATCTGAAAAGAAACAATCTCAACTTTATAATCCACGTCCAGTTCTTCTTGCAAGGAAACCAGAGAAAAAAAACTATTCTGTGATAGTTTATGAGTTCTGTGAACTACTTTTTTTTGAAGTATATAAGTTCTAAAAATACATGTATTTCAATAGGTTAAGCCAAATAATTACTCTGAGGCATTAGTCAGATAATAAAACGCCTGTCACTATTCAGCTTTGTCAAAAGTCAAAGTACAAAAAGTAATATTCATAAAATACTCACTAAATAGTATAAAGTCCATCCGACCCAATAAATACTTTAGATTTTTATCACTGGATCATTCCAGACATTAAGTAAACTTATTTCATTTTTTTTTTGTGTGTGTGTGTGTTGTCTTGTTTTTCTGTTTGTAGTATCCACTTATAGAAAATTGTATTTATTACATGTGGTTTGACCTTATGCCCTCAACTTACATGGAAGGGAAATAGGCTACACAAAGCTAGTTACTTTGATTTAAGAATGTTGTTGCTAATATTGTTTATTCCAGGATTCTGTGTCCTGCCCTTAAGCATTGCATGTTCTATTCTTAAGCATCAAAAATATTAGATATAGCCGAAACCAGTTTGGCTCAGTGGATAGAGTGTCGGCCTGCAGACTGAAAGGACCCGGGTTCGATTCTGGTTGGGGGCATGTACCTTGCTTGCTGGCACATCTCCAGTGTGGGGTGTGCAGGAGGCAGCTGATCAATGTCTCTCTCTCATTGATGTTTCTGACTTTCTATCCCTCTCCCTTCCTCTCTGTGAAAAATCAATAAAATATATTTTTTTAAAAATAGCAATAAACCACTAAAAAAAAAAATTAGATATAAGGAGAAATTTTTCTTAAATTGTATAACTAGAAAAATATTAGCTTTTGTAGTTTTATCTGCATTTATCCTGTTTAATTATTATTAATAATTTTATTATATTATTTTTATTATTTATTATTATTATTTGTTTTATCTGCATTATGATTATTGTTGTTATAGCATGACTCTTTTTTGATAATATTGATCTTTTGGCTTTGGCTAATAGAAGTTTGGAACTCAGTATAAATACATAGTTCTCTTTTAATAGCTGTGGTAGATAGACCTGGAGGCATATATATAATTAGTAACTTTTATAAATTAACTTTTTATAAAAATATTAACTTTTTTTCATTATATGTTACCATTCTAAATTTCTTTCCTCTATAAACAAAGTTTTTAAATTTTTTGATATATTATGCATGATTTAATAAGATTTCAAGCTTTTGTTGAAACAAAGTAGGCTAAAACTTAATAAATGTTCATAATCCTGTGATAAGCAGGCTTCATAGGTATATATACAATGAGTAGGATTTAGTAAGAGGAAGAATAGATAATGCTGGTAAAACTACTCCTGTTTTAATCAGAATAGAAATCTCTAAAGGTATCACGTTTCTAAATAAGTGGAAAAGTACTAAAAGCCATAATCTGATTTATATGAAAATAATAATATATAGTATCTTAATATTAAAAGGAAACCAATTTATAGTTTTAGGAAAATGTGTCTGTTGAGACATTTCTTCTGAACAGTAATTGCTTAAAAAAAAATAAATTACATTTTTAAAAATCCCTGAAAACTCTGAAATTATCTTGTTCAGAATTGTTAAGTTTTAAAAAGAAAATTGTTAATTTTCATTAGTAGACCTGTGGACAAAGAAACATCAATCCTAAGTGAAACTCTAGCTATAAAAAGTAAAAGTGGAGTTGTATAATTAAATTGCAAATTTTATACTGAAATTCAGAAATCCGCAGAAAATTTTGTTCATTTTTTTCGCCTCAATTTAAAGTAGTCTTTTTGTCTCCTGTCAGCCACTAATTAAAGTGGAGATAAAAAAAACAAATCGTGCTCCAAAGGGGCGTTCCTACACAGTAGCTCTTCCACTATACTCGCAGCTAGTCCTCACAGCCAATTGGACCAGCAATCAAAGCTCCACTACAAAATTTCTCCCAGTGACTCCAACAGCAATCAAGGCTCAACTACAAAAATCCTATGCACACAGCCCACACAGGGTTGCACCTAGAGTGCCCAGCTCAGGTGATTGGGGAGGCTGAGCTACTGGACACCTATTATGCAAGTCCACTCTACCAAATCCAGGACACATAGCAGGTCTACCTAGTAAATAGAAACAAACACAAGGGAGCAGTCAAAATGCAGAGACAAAGAAACCTGTCACAAATTAAAGAAATGGAAGCAAACAAATTACTGGATACAGAGTTCAAAACAATGGTTATAAGGTTCCGCAAAGATGTTAATGAGAGCTTCAAGGGACGTAACCAGACTTTCAAGGATCTTAATGAGAATTTCAAAGACATGAAAAAGGGCCTGTCAGAAATTGAACATATACTAACTGAAATAAAGAATAATTTTCAGAGATTCAACAGTAGAGTAGAGGAGTCTGAAAATCAAATCAACAATTTGGAATATGAGGAAGCAAACACACACAATGAGAACAGCAAAAAGAAAAAAGAATCCAAAAATATGAAGATAGTGTGAGATGCAACTGGGACAACTTCAAGAGTACCAACATTTGCATTATGGGGGTTCCAGAAGGAGAAGAGAAAGCACAAGATATTGAAACATTAGTTGAAGAAATAATGAGAGAAAACTTCCCATACCTGATGAAAATAATAGACTTACGAGTCCAGGAAGCCCAGATAGTCCCACATAAGAACCCCAAGATGCCCACACCAAGATACATCATAATTAAAATGCTAAGAGTTAAAGACAAAGAGAGAATCTTAAGAGCATCAAGAGAAAAGCAGTTAGTTACCTAAAAGGGTACACTCATATGACTGTCAGCTGATTTCTCAACAGAAACTTTGCAATCCAGAAGAGAGTGGCAAGAATTATTTAGAGTGATGAACAGCAAGGACCTACAACCAAGATTACTCTATTCAGAAAAGCTATCATTTATAATTGAAGATCAAATAAAGAGCTTTACAGACAAGAAAAAACTAAAGGAGCTAATCACCACCAAACCAGTATTGCATGAAATATTGAAGCATCTTCTTTAAGAAGATGAAGAGGAGGAGGAGAAAAAGATTAAAAAATATAAACAATAAAATGGCAATAAATACATATCAACAATTGAATATAAAAATCAAAACAAACTAACAAAAAATCTAAAGAACAAAACAAACTGATGAATAAAATAGAATCAGCGGCATGGAAACATGGAACAGACTGACAAATCTCAGAGGGGAAGGGGAAGTGGAGAAGGAAAGATATTAACCAAAGATCTTATATGCATACTAGAGGCCCGGTGCACGAAATTTGTGCACTCTGGGAGTGGGGGGTGGGGGGCCCCTCAGCCTGGATTGCAGGAAGGTGCAGGTCAGGCCAAGGAACCTTACCAGTGCACAACTGGGGCCAGAAAGGGACACAGGAGGTTGGGCAGCCAGGGAGGGATATCAGGAGGGCTCCAGGGCTTGTTCAGCCCATCTTGCTCAGTCTGGATTGGCTGACCTACTGGTCAGAGTGTCTGCCCCCTGGTGGTCAGTGCACATCATAACGAGCAGTTGTGTGACCTTAGTATATCATTAGCATATGAGACTTTGATTGGTTGAATAGACAACTGGTTGACCAGCCACTTAGCATATTAGGATTTTATTATATAGGATATGCATTACCTATGGACACAGACAATAGGGTGATGAAGGCCTGAGGTGGAGTGTAAAGGGGCAATGAGGAGAAAAAAAGGGGACATCTGTAATACTCTCAACAATTAAGATTTTTTTAAAATAGCCCTAATTCTGGATAAGGGAAACAGGTGCCACTTAAGATTTGTTTTACCTTAGACCTTATTATAAAAACAAAACCTGAAAAAGAATGAAACAAAAAATCTACCAAAGTTTCCTTATCTGTACACAATTTCAATTGTGTAACACTGACAGTTAAGTAATCTTTTCTGAAATTTTAGGAGAAAACAATGGAAAGGAAAGTGAGACAAAACAAATGTTTCTTGCTATGTAACAAGAAAAATATACCAACTTTTAACAATACTAAATTAACACTAAGGAGAAAACATCATGTTCTTTTTTTTTAATGCATTGATTTGATTTTAAAAGCCACTTGACTTTTTATGAATAACAAAATGCCACAGGATGATTCACTGTATGAATTGGAACTTCCAAAAACATATAATCATATAGTGGTGAAAGTATTTATTACTAGGTTGCTGAGATGTAATTATAATGATGAAATCAGCCTCAGAGAATAAATAACACTTAAAATAACTAGTAAAGCTTTAAGGAGTGAATCATGTGTCACATAAGGTAATAAGTTTTTAATGCTAAACACCAGTTGACTATATCATTTTAATTACTTTATGAGCAATTATAATGAACATTTGATCTATACATTCAAGCCAAAAAAACCTATTTGTAATTAGGTATTGAGGGATTAAATATGATTCATCAAACAAAGCACTATAGAGATGTGCAGATTTCAGTTCAGAATATGAAACCCCTCTATCCTTGTGAAAACTTTCCCATGGTTACTTTCACAGTATTAATTCATAAGTAAATAAGATAATCCTACAATTAGATGAAAAAAATGATCAAAGAGCCTCTGCAAAGTATTTCCATAAGGTTGCAACCTATGGTGGGAAAATAGGAAGTCATTAAAATTATACTTTTGAAGGATATTTAATAATACAATGCCTAAAAATAAGTAGACTCTACTTTGATTCCACTTTTGCTAACAATGTTCCTCTATATATGATATATCTTTGATCACTCACACATAAACACATGCATATATCTGGGGAAAAAATCCCAAGATATGTACAGTGTATATCTCTGGTTATAGAAATTATTTATAATTTTTATTACTTTTTTATTTTTAGTTTCTGCATTTTTTAATATTCTGCAAAGAACATAAAACGCTTTTTAAGTGGGGAGAAATTTATTTAAAAATAAGTGAAACCCCACAACAATATCAATAAATAACATAGAGTAGTTTTCTGTAGTGGATAGAGGCACCTTAGATTCCAGCCAATGATATTTTCCTAGTGAGTTACCAAAACACTTTATTGTAAAATTCCACTTTAAAAAATATTTTTTTTATTGATATAAGAAAGGGAGGTAGGGGGAGGGAAAGATAGAAACATCAATGATGAGAAAGAATCATTGACTGGCTGCCTCCTGCATGCCCCACACTGGAAATTAAGCCTGCCAGCCAGGCTATAAAATTTCATTTTTAACATGTGTACCCTAATAACTTTAAGCTTTAGTTGCACTTATTGTGTAACCTCATTCAGCCATATAGTACCCTTTCTCTTAGTTTTTTCCTCTCCAAGTGAAACAGTTGTGTTGCCTAATTTCTCAAGTACTTAAGCGATGTCATATCTTATCCACTGAAATAAATACTTTAAATTTTCCATTAGCAGGACACCCTGTTACAATATTCTATATATTTATTGACATCACAGTTCAATAAGAATTTAAATTGAAAGGAAAATGATTAATTGCCTGGGGAAAGAGTCCATGATGTGATATCAAACTGGCTGAGATTATTAAAGTTAGCCAGTTATTTATGCCTTGTTCTGAACTAATCCTGCTGGAGTGATGTGATAGCAACACATCACAGCTGCATTCCATTGAAATCTTTCAAATCACTTAAACACAGTTTATCTCATTTGATTCTCATAATAACCCTGCTGGATAATTAAGGCAAAGATTACCATCCCCATTTTTCAGATGGAAAAACTGAAAAAAAATTTACATATGGCAATTAAATCTCTGGAATCCAAATTGAAAGAGTGACAAGCTATCAAGTTAAAACAGAAGACCATATATATAACTCTATTTATGGAGCAGTTTTTATGGTTATAGTTTTTCTGTATTTCTGTTGAAGTTAAAAATCAGCCAAAATCCTAACCAAATGGTGAGAGTAATTTGCTGCCTATAAAGGTTAGCTTCCTATTTAATAATAGATCATACAAGCCTTGCATACTATAAAATGATGTTGAATTAGTTGATCAGAAGTTATGACCTTACAAAGAATGAATATATTCAGGGAAAATTTTATTTGACCTGAAGAATTTTGGCTCACAGAAAATTTTACATTAAAAAGTTAGGGAATCTCATTTTCTCTTAAAATCAGGAAAAAGGTGGCTACATTTGACCCACACTTGTGTATGGGCAGGCTGGCCAACTGCCCATGTCCCCTCCCATGGCTAGGCTGGCCAGACCCCTACCCATGCACGAATTCATGCACTGGGCTCTATATATACACACACACACACACATACGCACACATACATACATACATATATACATACATACATACACTGAGTGGCCAGATTATTATGTGTTCAGAGATCATAATAATCTGTCCACTCAGTGTATATTTGACTTGGTGACCTCTGTTTAGTATCACCTATTTCAGTTCATCCATCCATTCACTCATTCATTTTATTTAACAAGCATTTATTAAACAAAGCTTATGCACACATTATACAAGTTACTTAAAAGGACAGGAGCTCAAGAGTCTCATCATTTGTTAGGGACAGAGATACATAAACAGATTATTACTCCATAGGTGCTTAGGACTCTTTTGTCATTCAATCCTTTGGTACTTTTACTCAGTCTCATGTCTTTAAACACCATCTGTATTCTGATGTGTATTTCTAGTCTGAGCTGCTCCTGCAAATTTCAGTGTCATCTAGCCAATACCTAATCAATAATGACTTTTAGAAATCTAATAGTCACTCTAATTCCTATGTCTCAAACTAGATAATTATTATAGCCCATGAAACCACAGTCATTCCTATCTCAAACAATGACAATCCCATTCTTATAATTGTTGAGGCCAAAATCTTGAAGTCATCTTCATTTCTTCCCTTTCTCATCTAGCAGCAAATCATGTTAGCACAGGGAAGGAGACCTACACGTCTTCATGATGTGACACCTAAGTATAGCTAGACAAAAACAAAGAAAAAGGAAGTAAACTGTATTCCAGCAGAGGGGACCATATGAGCATAGGCATAAAAGTGAGAAATAACAAGATATCTTGAGGTAACACCAAGTAATTCAATGTAACTGAAAGGGAACTTAACCGGAAGGGAGAGGGTTGAAGACAGGTAGGTAAGCTTTGGATCATGGAAGGCCCATCTCAATTATCTTGTCACCATACAGTGTTGTGTCATCAAAGGATTTAGGCAGCCAGGACATCCTATATAATAAAAGCATAATGTGCTGAGTTGACTGTGAAAGAAGCCCCTTAATAGAGGTATTTTAAGTGTTATGCTATATAATAAAAGTCTAATATGCAAATAGAACAACTTGTCACTATGACACACACTGACCACCAGGAGGCAGACACTCAATGCAGCAATGCAGGAGTTGCCCCCTCGTGGGCAGTGCACTCCACAGGGGGAGCACTGCTCAGCCAGAAGCCAGGCTCACGGCTGGCAAGCACAGCAGTGGTGGCAGGAGCCTCTCTCCACAACAGTCGGACATACCCTGAGGACTCCTGGGCTGCAAGAGGGGACAGGCCAGGCTGAGGGAACCCTTTCCCCCAAACCCCCTCCCTGCATGAGTGCACAAATTTCATGCACCAGGCCTCTAGTTGTTACATAAAGCCAAATGAAAGATGATTAGGACCTGAACTAAAGCAACAATAATTGGGATTTAAATTCAGTAGGACTAAAGATTGGTCCCACAGAGGAGCAGAAAGAAAGCAATGAATATGACTATGATAGCATGGCCCCTGAATGGAAAATACAGGAAAAAAATTGGGGAAAGAAGATGACAATTGGTGTCTAAAATGTTGAGCTTATGAGCCAATGGGACATCATGGAAATGGCTTATTATCTATAAAATAGTGACCCGGTGCACGAAATTCACTCATGGGAAAGGGAGAGAGGTGCATGTCCCTCAGCCCAGTCTGCAACCTCTCCAATCTGGGATCCCTCTTGCAATCCAGAACCGCTGGCTCCTATATGCTCACTTGCCTGTCCCCCCTGCCAGTCTGCTCATCTTCAACTGCCCCCCCTTGCAGGCCAGATTGCCCCCAATTGCCCCCCCAATGTTGGCTTGCTCACTCCCAACTGTCCTCCCCCGCCACTGGCCTCATCACCCCCACTGCTCTCCCCTGCTGGCCTGGTCACCCCTAACAGCCTCTGCCTTGGCCCCACAACCATGGCTTTGTCCAGAAGGATGTCCAGAAAATCTTTTGGAAGATTTCCCGATCTAATTAGCATATTACCCTTTTATTAGTATAAATATAAAGCTTGAGAGATATAAGCTGAAGATGTGAGTTTGAGAACCATCAGTGAATAAGTGGGAGTTAAAACTATGTCAATTACCTACTAATTGTGTCTCTTTAGCCAAGTTGCTTAATCTTTCTATGTCTTAATTTCCTAATCTGTAAAGTGGGAATAATCATGTCTACTATACACAGCTGTTTTGAAGGTTACTTAATAAAATTATTCTATTTTCATTTAGCACTTGATATATGTGAGTTGTTTAAAAACAAAATTAATTGCTAAGATCACCTTGGAAGACAACATAGAACAGTAATTACTAAATAACCTTTTTTGAAACATGAATGTCATTGAGAATATGCTGTAAACTGTGAACTCTCCCACTAGAAAACTGCACATAACAAAACACCCAGAATTCTGCACACAATTTCAGGTCTGTGGATCACTGAAGAACCCACTTTAAAAATTACTGAAGCAAAATGAGAAGAGGAAAACCTTAAGAATCAAATGGGGGTGGGGCAGAATCAATATTTAAGAAATGAGCAGAGTAGAGGAAGTTTAGGAAGAGATTACTAGAAGACTACAAAGAAGGAGGTTGTGATTAGTTCTCTCAAATTTGGCAAGTAGGTATTGCCAGTGGGTACTTGAAATATCAGGGGACTCACTTTGTAAAGTAGATGATTGTTTAACCACTATACTGTACACCTGAAAATAATACAAAATAAAATTGAATGTAAACTGTAATTAAAAATTTAAAAATTGGAAAACAGGTCCAAAAAAATAGTTTAAATGGTCATTAGCAACTTTCACAAATTGTTTCAGCCTAGTAATGAGAGAGGAAGCTAGAGTGCAGTAAGTTGAAGAATGAGAGTGGGTGAAAAAGTGAAAACAAGGGATGGATGAAAAAGGAAGGAAACAGATGAAATTCAAGTCAAAGGGGCATTTCAGGTTAAAAAGGACTTTTTGGTTATGAGAATTTTTTTTATTGTTTTGCCGGAGCATTTTTTTGGTCTGTTTTTTAAGGATGAGAAAGACTTTGGATTGTAAACCTAGAATCAGAGCCAATAACAAGATTAAGTTGAAAAACCCAGAGCAGGATGGGAATGACTGATGAAACCACATCTGTCAAGAAGGTGAGTGAGAAATGGAATCAAGAGCCCCACTAGAAAATGCGATTTGAATAAGAAGAGGAGCACACCATCTACTAAGTATGAGAAAAGGAGGTAAGGAAATGGTCATATATATATAGTAAGTGTGGGGTAAGGCTGACAATTGACAGATCACCAAACATTCTCAGTTAAGTAATAGTTGAGGAGTTAAAAGGCTGAGGAGAATGATGGCAATTTGGAATAGAAGCCAAAGGGGATGATAACAAAATGAAATCAAACAAGTCAAATTCTATTGCTCGTGATAACAATGAGAACTCACTTTCAAAAGTCTTTAAAATCTTGATTATCATTAGCAGAACATACCAAAGAAGTACTTTGGCAATTAGTCTTCCTGTTTCAGAGGTAACAGTACTTAGATGGAATCATTATAATTGCATATTACCAATAATATATTAGTTTTACAAAATTGCAAAAGTTTTACAAAAGTATGGGTGTATATGTAACACAATGAATATGCAGATAGATAGACATAGACAGATAAATGGATAACTACTATATGGTACTCAGTACCAAAATTTTATTTGGTGTTTTGATATGTTTAGGGTATAATGTTTCTTTTAACCAGCTGTTGTGTTTTCAAATATCCATTCATTTTATCCTTCTCTTCCTTGTATAGCCATAAGGAAAGTAAGCTTATTAGAACAACTTCTTAAAGAATCTGCCCATTAGAGTGAATGGAATGAATTTCAGTCCCCATTACTACTACTACCAAATGTAATGGTGTCAGAAACAAAATTAAACCTGAAATGTGCTCACAGTAAATTACAAACATTCCCATAGTAGCATTCTTGATTTATCTGGACCCAGCTGTGTGTCACTTTATAATGAATGATCATCCCAGGCAGATGCTCTTATCAAAGGTACATTTTCCCACTAGATTTAATGCATAAAACATAAGTTATCCCACCACCACCACACCTTCTAAATGCAAAGAGCCCCATTACAATTTTATCCGAGTTGCTTTTCTTTCTTCCTTTGGATCATATGAGAAATGTGTTGCCTATTTTCACTTAATGATTGCAGTTATGTGGATAAAGGGGGAAAGGATGAAAGAACAATCTAATTTGAACTAAAGACTTAAAACTTCAAAAATCAGGAATTCAATCTGAAGGTGCTCAGGTTTTTCCTGACTTAGGAGGGTTTAAACAGCAGTGTCAAAAATAGGTCAGAATTCTTGGAAAATAAAACACTGACAAGGAAAACAATGTATGTGTCACATTTAACGAGCTCTAATAAACAAAGATAAAAACAAGTAGTACTTACGTTGGAAGTGTGTTTTTAATGTGCCTGTCCATAGTGCCACCAAGCGGTACTATCGGTTTTACAACTACGTATTTCTGAACACAGTAATTCAGTTATTCTGAGTTAGGCGCTAGATGGCAGTAGACTTCCTTTTAAAGGGGCCTTAAGAACTTTGCTGAATTGAAAACTGTTTACTGGGCACCAAGGGCAACTATTCATTTTCTTTTTTAAAGATTGGATTAGCGATAACCTAGTTCAAAAGTAAAGAAAATATGCCACAAGTTTTTTCCACAATCTTCTTTGCAACATAAGTTGGTGACTTTTTTTAAATTACCTATTTCTCATGCATTTTTAAAATTTATTGAAGTCAAGTCTCTTTCCGCCACCATTTATCCCCCTTTTGCCATTTCCCCCCTCCCCCACTCCCCATTCCTCTTTCCCTCTGGTCATCACTGTTCTGTTGTTGTTGCCATGTGTGTGTGTGTGTGTGTGTGTGTGTGTGTGTGTGTGTGTATGTGGTGTGTGTGTATGTTTTAAGTCATCATTTAGTTCTCATATAGAATCAAAATATGAAAGTAACTACTTGTTTCCTTTATTAATACATCCAATCTAGGTGGTGGAATCTCACCAATTTTTTCTCTGCTTCTATCAAAGTCCCATGATTAGCACACAAAAACCCAGCTGTATTGACTCTATATAGTTACTAATTAACAAACATTTGCTAAGTCAAGACTTAGAGGCAGAAAAGCCAATGAAAAATTTATACAACTAGTTTAGCTTACATTAATTCATATACCAAATTGAAAAGTAAAAAAGAAAAGAAGTGTGGGAGAAGGAGTATCCTGTAACTATCACTCCATTTCCCTTTTATCCTGCTTCTGAGACTAAGGATTTTTCTTAATTCCCCCTGACATGCAGAAATAAATACTGTGCCACCTTGAAACATGAATTCAAGATGCATGAATTCAAGGAGGGTTCCTTGGTGCAGTGTATGCTACCTAATGCATAGAAATCCAACAGAGCCAGAGTTTTTTTTTGTGTGTGTGTGTGTGTAGAGATATGTTTCCTTAATTTAAATAAGGTTCAGATCTTCCCAAATGGCAAAAAGATAGTAAGGGTATGAAGCCCCATCTCTAGTTGACAGATTCATTTATCCTTAGGGATCTCACTTCTGACACCTGCCACCACTAGGTTCAGTTAACATGAGAAGAAAGAAAGTGCTTTTCACTTTTAATAGCCTGGCCCATTTTTGGACACAGACACTTTCTTTAATATCAACATGTAAAACTTGAGCAGGGCTAGCATATTTAAACAGGACTTGAATAAATAAAAAGAACAAACTATAGAAAACTTGGGTGAAAACAGAGAATTTCACGAGCTCCATTGGGACGAACATGTGAAAAAAAGTGAACTGTCATTTGGTTTTTTGAGTAGTCACCATGAGGAAATTAGTATATGTCTTCTCCATCTTTATGCTAACCCCCTATGAGAAAAGATTAGATTCTGCTAATCTCAAATTCTGAGGAAATCCTAATAGTTTCTCTTAGAGATAGTATTATGGGGTGGAGGGTGGCAAGGAACTTAACTTTTTGGGTATTGAAACTAAAAAGAAGTAGGAATAATCTTCACTAATAATCTTCCTCTCCCTCGCCCCTCAAAAAAGCTAGGTGTTTTGGGAAAGGTGCATCAGAGGATTAGGCTAAATTGCTCCAAGAGGGGGCTACTATAGTGAGTGAGGGCTAAATGGCTAAGCCAGGGTAGGAAAGTGTACCTAAAGCAGTGGTTCTCAACCTTCCTAATGCCACGACCCTTTAATACAGCTCCTCATGTTGTGGTGACCCCCAACCATAAAATTATTTCCATTGCTACTTCATAACTGTAATTTTGCTACTTTTATGAACTGTAATGTAAATATCTGATATGCAGGATGTATTTTCGTTGTTACAAATTGAACATAATTAAAGCATAGTGCTTAATCACAAAAACAATATGTAATTATATATTGTGAAATATTTATTTCTAATTACAAATAAATGAAATTTTGTCTTGAATCGTGGTGTAGCATGGGTAACAGTCTTCATATGACAACAGTAAACTACATTGCTACACTTTGCTACATTGAGGAGCCGTGTGTTGGTTCCTAAGACCATGGGAAATATGTTTTCTGATGGTCTTAGGCGACCCCTGTGAAAGGGTCGTTCGACCTCCCCAAAGGGGTTGCGACCCACAGGTTGAGAACCGCTGGCCTAGAGGAAAGGAAGAACCAAGCTATATGTTTTCATAGGCCCCACCCAAATGGAGAGGGAGACCCCACCTAGTCCCCCACATGTGACTGAGCCTTGTGCACAAACATACCCCTCGAGCCTGGGTCCTGTATTTGGCCTTGGAATCCTCAATAAAGGTCCTGTCACTGAATTTAACACAAGTTGCAAAGTCTACCCTTTTGATCATCTTGTAGGATTATCCTGGGAAATGGAGAGGGATAATGACAATGTCATAGGGTGAAACTGTGACCTTCCCCAGATTGAGACTAAGAAACAGGTTTCTTATGCAATGAACTTCTTGCCCACACTAAGGAACGGAGGGATGAACCAGACGGACAGTAGAGCAATAGGGCCTTTTTAAATATGGAATATACGCAGAGCAAAGCCATTCTTCCCATAGACGCCATGGCTTGCGGACTGTGGGGTGCACTCTCTGGAGCCTGGGTGGGTCAGGTTTCAGCGTCCAGGTGATGGGCGCCCTCTTCAAAAGAACCTCCTCCACCTGAAGGCCAGTATCCTCTAGCCTACTGAGACCAAGAGACTAGGACCCTGAGTCAGAGGGGAATCCCTTCCTCCAACCAGTGTCAGCCCGGTTCCAGTCTGAAAACCTCCTCTCCCCAGAGTGACTGACAAGGGGATTCCCACCAGCAGACAAGTGATCACCTCCACCCACAGGGGTGTGGCCTCCCAGCCTCCACAAAGCCTCCATCAGGCTGACTAACCTCCGTCGTCCGCACAGGAGACATACAAAAGTGTGTGCTTTGTTCTCTTACAAAATCCCATTGATAAGTGAGTGACACCGCGTAATAAGTAGAAACTGTTTTCCTCTTCGGATGAACACTTCCTGTTCTGACCTTTAGTGCATCCGTGATGCCCGGGGAACAGCTGTGAAAAGAGGAAACGATGCTTCTCTTCCCACCCAGCATCTCCAACGCACTTTCTTTCCAAGTGGGTGCATGGCTAGATTTTGTGTTCTCCGTGTCATTTCACAAAGGACTCTTCTTCCGTTTTTGGAATGAACACTGCTTGGATTTAACAGACAGACAGGCACGTCTCCTGGAAATAAAGCAGATGCCAGACGCCTGACTAACCTGGGACGCTTTATGACAAAGCCCTCTTTGAGCTCCGCAGTCCTTCCCAGAGAGTGGCCTTCTCCTGGTGTGGCTGATGTTTCCTTTGGGTAGTGTGAACACCACACTCCAAAGACTGGTCTGCTTTCCCCAGGAGGCCTGTCCAAAGGCCTGTTGTACAGGAGGGGAATGGTTTATTACTCCTGTGAATGCTGCCTTATTTATTATCACAATTACTTTGTTTGCCTACACAGAATGTCAAATGCCCTCTATCTGCTTAGTCAGCTGTTTAGGGAACACAAAGCCTTTGCCAGGGTGAGAAAGCCTGGCCTAATGAGAGGCCGTGGGGGCACTCCGCAGTACTAATTAAAATAATAGATATTGTCACATGGTGCAGTTATTTCCCGGAGCACAGCGGACTTGGACACACTAGGCGGGGCTAAGATCCTGGCCAATTTCGCAAGAATGTTTATTCCAGACTGAGATCATCTTTTTTTTAAAGTAAAAGGAGAAGACAGAGGGAGAGGGGGGAGAGGAGGACAAGGATGGAAGGAGAAAGGAGGGAAGGAGAGAAAGGGAGAGAAGGAAGAAAAGTGAGAGGGAGGAAGATTCATTAATAAATCGAGAGAGGCTTGAAATCGTAAAGTTATCTTTCTGCATTCTGATCAGATACCCACCTAATCCTAAAATAAAATTGTGTTAATTACAGAAAAGAAACTTTATTACAAATAAACTTTTTTAATAGTTTAAAGAATCAGGAAAGTAGTTCAAACAGATATCAATATATTATTTATCTTAAATTCAAAATATAATGTTTTGCAATTTACGTTTAAAGAAAAAATATTTAAGCATATAAATTTTAAGAAGAATATGAAATCATGAAAATTATTACATATAGAACAGATGATTGGGGAGATGAAATTATTTTTTTTTATCAGAGAGATTCATTAATTTAAAATATTCTCACTTTAAATTTACATTGAATAAACATAGCATTAGGTTTGATTGTTTGTTTACAGATTTAATAATTCCCCCAATTAACAGAAATGACTTTAAGGATAATTAATCAAGATGAAACTATATTCAGAAGGATTGTGGAAGGGAAAGTGTGAGTGAACAGTACAAGTAAAGACAAGTACTTACAGAGAAGCAGAGCCCTGACATACTCATTCTAACTTTATAGATGTCTAAACCACAACTGCAAATCCTCGGCCCTGCCTCAGAATAGACTGCACAGACACAAACAAGGCTGCTCACACATCTGAGAACTGGGCCTTGTCAGACAGGGAGGGAGCCAGGGCTGACCTGGTGGCCCTTTATCTGTGAAGGAGTGCTCTTTTGTTCAGACTTAATTTGCTCCTGATTTATGAATCTTACTAAAAAGCAAGGAGTCTGGAATTTTGACTAAAATAATTTTTTTAAATTTTTGTCATTAGTCTAAGGGAAGAGGTTCATTTAGGGACTGAAATTTATTAGCTGCTAAGATTTAAGTTTAATGAAATGTTAGGATTTGGGATTCTGAAAGGAAATAGAATTTGTCACTTGCTTCAAATGTATTGTGTTCCCCAAACCATTAAGATATATTCTCCTTTTTTGCTTATCTGCATTCAGTTTTTCTAAATGTTGTTCTAGAGAAATACATTTGAATAACACTGGCTACTTCCATGAATTTCTTGACATATAATAGGCAACCTAGATAATGGCTTCACAATTCAATTTAGATCATATAGTTTTAAATTTTCATATAAAGGTTGCTTTAAATGCTTATTCAACAAGCCATGTGCAAGAAATGTAGAGAAAATGATAAATAGTTGAATACAATTGTGGACTTCCTAAATTTCCTACAGGATGGGTTCTCTTTCAGAAACTTTTCAATCAATAGGGAAGAGGTAGCACAGTCATAATATAAAGGGATGAAGTAGGTTACAGAATAAGCTTCTCTTTTTTAAAACTGAGGTAGAATTGACATTTAATGTTATATTAATTTTAGATGCACAATTTAATTATTGATATTTATAAATATTGTGAAATAATCACCACAAGTCTAGTTAATATCCATTACCATATATAGTTACAGATTCTTTTTCTTGTGATGATTCCTTTTACGATTTACTCTTCAGCAACTTTGTCATGTGAAATATGCTTTTCTTTTGTGAGTTTCTAAATAACAGGTCACAGTTGGTCTTGGTAATGCTCTGTAGGACTAAGCAAGATAAAATATTATCAATATCCTGGCATTTTCTCCTTGTTACATTTTTATTTCACACTAGAGACCTGGTGCATGAAATTCATGCATGGGGAGGAGGTGTGTGTCCCTTGCCCAGCCTGCACCCTCTCTAACCTGGGACATCCCTCTCACAATCTAGGACTGCTGGCTCCCATCCGCTCACCTGCCTGCTTGCCTGCCAGCCTGATCACCCCCTAACCACACCCCTGCCAGCCTGATTGATGCCTAACTTCTCCCCTGCCAGCCTGATTTCCCATAATTGCCTTCCACTGCCAGCAGGATTACCCCCAACTGCCCTCCCCTGCAGCCTGGTTACCCCTAACTGCTCTCATTGCTGGCCCAGTCACCCCTAACTGCCCTTTCTTGCCAGCCTGGTTTCCCCCATCTGTCCTCCTTGCTGGCCTATTCACCCTCCATCTGTCCTCCCCTGCAGGCCTGGTCACACCCCCAA
>PVJN01033314.1:0-23519 GCA_004026805.1 Lasiurus borealis | reverse complement strand
GGCGGGATTGGGGAGGAAGGAAGGAATGTAGGAAGTGGGAGGAGGGAGGGAAGGGGAAAGGGAAGAAGAGAAGGAGGAGGAGGGAGGAAGTGAGGGAGGGACAAAGAAGGGGTCGTTCCGCTACAGGAAGCACAGGTCAGAAGCCTGCGTCTCTAATGTGTGTTAACCTGTGTAAGCTGATATCCTCAAACAACATTCCCCTCTGTCTGTCTGATTCGGAGCCAGGTCACGGCTCTTCAGTCACAAAACCCAGAACCTTCCTAACGCAGCCATTGCCGAGCAGGAAGTCTGGCCACCCAGGAGTTGGCCCGTATTTTCCAGAGGCGAGAGGAGCTGCTGGTCGCCACAGTCCCTGAGCCTGAGAGTCTAAACTCTCCCCCGCAGGACGAGGCCGGTGTCCGAGGACTCAGAGCACCGGGCGGAAGCTGGCCAGGCCCCAAGGCCCCGCACGGAGAGCCGGGGCCCCGAGAGCGAGCAGGCGGAGAAGGGGGCAATGAAAGGAAAAGGACTCCCCTCCATCTTGTCCTCTAGGGCTGGGCCCCCTGCCTGAACCCCCTCCCTTTTTGGGGAGAGGCCACAGGTGTGCCAGCCATGTCCTAGCTTCCCGGACCACCACCCCGAATGGACCAATGAAGCTCCAGGAACACAGCGAGGGTCCTCATCAGGCTGAACCACAGAAAGACCCCAATTCAAGTGACCAGTCTCTGTCACCCTCGTCACTTCCCTAAGCCCCCTCCCAATGATCCTACCCCATGTAACTCATTGTTCCTGCCCGGCTCGCTCTCTCCTCTCACTGCTGCGCCAGAAAGAGGCTGAGAGCCAAACCCGGGTTCGAATAAAGACTCTCTGCTTTTGCATAGGAAAAGGCTCCTTAGTGGTGGATTATTGGGGACCCTGAACTCTGGGCATAACAGACATGAGGGAGGCTTTGGAAGGGAAGGAGGGGGGGACGGAGGACAAATGAGTGCTGGGTGCCCACCTGCCTCCAGCAGCCATTGGTTCTACTACGTGTGACTTCCCGGCTACACGGGCTGAAACTGGGGGTATGGGAGCAGGTTAAGGGGGTCAAGCGAGGGCAGTGAAAGGCGCACTCTACGTGAGTCTGAAACACGAGTGTGCACGGAGGTGCGCGGTGTGTGGCCTCTCTCGTGATGGTTTCGCAGACGGGGCCTTCTCCACAGACCCCGCTGCCCCCCTCTGACGTGCACCCTGTGTACCCCCCTTTCAGGGGCGAAAGCGCCCGGCGGATGGGGGAGGGATGCTGTCTCCATGAAGTTTCCATCAATACGTTGTGAGCCCCCAGCAGGTGCTCTGTCCCCCATACCCCATCCATCCTCAGCTCCTGCTCTGTGTGAGCCCTGAACCAGGACTGAGAGACCAACATCGTCGCTCTCCCCGCTGGCAGAGAGGACAAGAGCGTCAACAGGTAGAACAGGGTCCACCAGGGCACAGCCAGATTGGGGGGCTGGCGGTCAGAACCTCAAAGCGGGTGGGAGGGGGGGAGGTTGGGAACATCACTGGGGAGGAAGGGAGGGAGGTGGGGGAGAGGGCATTCCAGGAGGAGGGAGCAGAAGATGCGAAGTGATGGAAACGCAATGTAAGCCACAGGACCTAGAAGCCTCTGAGATGGGGGCACCCCGGTGAAACTAGAGAGGCCCTCTGGAGCCCTAGCGGGTTTGGCCCAGCGGATAGAGCGTTCGTTGGTCTGCAGACTGGGAAGGGTTCCGGGTTTGGTCCCGGGTTTGATCTGGGTCAAAGGCATGTACTCCAATTGCAGTTCTCTGGCCCTGATCGGGGTGCGTGCAGGAGGCAACCAATGGCTGTGTCTCTCTCACATCAATGTTCCCCTCCGTCTCTCCCTCTCCTTTTCCCTCTCTCTAAAGAGATCAATGGAAAATACCCTCGGATGAGGATCAACCAACATAATGATAATAATGTTATTGTTGTTATTATTATTGAATGCCAGGAGGTGGTGGAGGGGGAGCGGGCGTCCATCCTGGGGTCAGCGGAAGCTGTGACAACGGGTAGAACAGGGTTCACCAGGGCACAGCCTGATTGGGGGGGGCGGGGTGTGGTCAGAACCTCAAAGGGGATGGGGGACAAGAGCCTGAGGGCAGAGGAGGAGGCTGCTGCAGCCACCGAGGGCTCCCCAAGAGCGGGAAAGCCCGGAGCGCAGGGAGCGCAGGCTGGGAGAGCCGGAAAGACGCACGGAAGATGGGACAGAAAAGAGGAAAAGGCAGAGGGCGGGCGGTCGAGCAGGTTGGGCCCTGCACGGGCCGGCCTCCATCCCTCCTCCCCACCCCACCCCCGCCCCCGCACTCACCGCGGAGCCAGCGCGCGCCGGCGTGCGTGTCCTTGAGGCGGCCGGGGCGGCGGTGCGCGGCGCGGCGGCGGCCCACGTACCAGAGCATCCACAGCAGCTGCAGCAGCACGAGCGCCGTGAGCGCGCCCAGCAGCTGGCTCTTGCCCACGCCCGCGGCGTGCACGGCCCAGGCCAGCAGCAGCAGCAGCCCCGCCACGAACACGTTCAGCCCGTACTGGCTGCTGCGCGCCTCGGCCAGCTTCTGCGGCACCGGGGACCCGGGGACTTTCTGAGACCCCGGGACCCCCCGAGACCCCGGGGCCCGGCTCAGCCACGGCGGGCAGGGCGCAGGCTCCGACGGCCGGCGGTCCGGGGCGCCCCGTGCCGCCCGGGGAGACGGAGGCGGCCCCTGGCCCCCGGGCATCCTGGAGGGTCTGCGCGCAGTCGGGTCCCCGAGCGGCTGCGCCCGGCCCGCCCCTGCCGCCCTGCCGCCCCTGCCGCCCCTGCCGCCCCTGCCGCCCCTGCCGCCCCTGACTTAGCGCTGGCCCGAAGCCCTCTGCCAGTCCCGTCACCTCCTGTGCCCGCGCCCCCTCTCCCGCCGCAGGCAAGCACCCAGTCCACCCGCTGACCCGCTAACCAGCTGACTCCGGCCACTGGGCGCTCCCGGTGCGCGCCGCCCACTGCCCCTCGCCCTGTGGTGCTGGGGCACCCTCTCACCCTCCCACCTCCACGACCCACACGGCCGCTCCCGGCCCTGCTGCTCGGACCTCAGTCAGCCCTGCCCCGTGCGCGCCCGCCCGCCCGCCCGCCTCCGCGTCTCCAGCTCCGTCCCAGGGCGCACGGCCCCCAGGCGAGCGACACGGGCCACCCGGGCTCCTGCGGTGGGCGGGGAGGGGGCAGGGGGTCGCCCTGAGCCAGCCCGGGAGGGGGCGCGGGGGCAAGGCTGCGGTCCAGCTGAGTTCGGGGATCCTCGGGTGCGTGCGCTGTCCCGGGCTTTCCCTGGAAGTAAGTGTCCGTGCGCGGGATTGCGCCTGTCAGTCCGCCCGTCCTTCCCTGCTGGTTTCTGCGGTCTGTTTGCTCTGTGCGGGTCTCTCAGGCCGGCCGGCGGCATCCCTACCTCTATGAATAGGGGGAGGGCGTGTCTTCTCCTGTCTCCGTCCGTCTGGTGTCCCTGTGTGTCTGCAAGGAGACGCCCAGCTGCGGAGAGACAGGAGCCACTTCCCAAGAAGAGGTCTCTCTCCCTCCCCCATGGGATGGCAGCTCCTTCTGGAGAGAGGAGCTGAGGGTGGGGTGGGGTGGCCGGGGGTCCATGATACCCCGGCCCCAAGCCCCTCCCCCAGACCCTCAGCCTGCTCCAAGCTGGCGCAGTCCACCTGAATGCCCCGCTAAGATGCCACTTCCCCCTGCCCCTCACCGACAGCCACCTGCCGCCCCGAGATTAATGCTCTGTGGTTGCCACTCATTTTGTAGTGGATCCAGCAAAACACACAGCCAGTTCTGGGGGGCAGAGGTGCCTGGCTGCGGGAGCCCTGGGCCAGGAGGGAGCTAACCCGGGGACCTGGCCTTGCCTTCACTTTTTTCAGTCGGTTCACACACCCTTGTGGTCAGTTTCTTCAGCTCTGTCATCGGCCAGGCTGTCCTAGGCCCTGGGGACGGACGATGATGCGCTGACGTTCGAGGAAAGACACGTTCAATGGGCAAGTGTGTGCCCTGCCTGAGGGGCTGGTGGCTTTGGATGGGCCGCATCCAGTGGGCAGGACTGTCGGGGGGAGATGCTCGGGGAGGAGGAGGGGTTCTGCCAGGCAGGGTGAGGGGTTCCCAGCGGAGGCAGCACCTCCACCTCTCCGTACCCAAGAGTAGGAGATGGCCAGGCGACAGGGGGCAGGGCAGGAGAGGGGAGGGCATTCCCCAGAGAGGAGGGCGCACGTGCACAGAAACGAGGGTGGCAAGGCGGGCGCTGACCAGGGACGTGTCCATCATCTTTGCTGTCCCTCGAGCCAAGCCAGGTGGGTGCTCAGTAACTGGACTGAGGCGGCAGTGCATGCGCACGTGGATGATCTGCATGAGCGAGCAGGCTGCCTCCCCATCTGCTCAGTGCGGGAGGGGGGCGGGCGGTGCATCCTCCCCACTGTGCTCCCGCCCTGCCTTGTTTCCCTCTTAGCACACACCCTTCCCTGGAATGTGGCCTGAGGCCTGGCTGCCCCACCGAGGAGGCTGGTGTCTGTCCTGTCCACTGCTGCATTGTGCAGGATGTAGATTGGTGGTTTTCAGCACGTAGTAGGTCTCAATAAGTGTGACTTGGTGTCTCCCTAAAGGATGATGAAGTCCCAATCCCTGGTGCCTGGCAATGTGACCTTATTTGGAAATAAGGTCTTTACAAATGATCAAGCTGAGGTCAGCAGGGAGGGCCCTCATCCAGTGTGACTGTGCTTTAAAAGGGGGGACATTGGACGGCACATACAGAAGGAAGATGTGAGGCCACGAAGAATGCCACCTGGAGACGGAGGACTGACTGCCAGCGCTGGGAGCCAGGCCCGCAGCAGATCCTCCTCACGCCCGCACTCCGGAGGAGCCAACCCTGCGACAGCTCCATCTCGGACTTCCCGTCTGGAGAACTGCGAGGCCATCAGCTTCCGTCGTCCAAGCCATCAGTTTCAGTCTTTCTCACGCCGCCCAGGAAACCAAGCCACTGACTTACTCGTTCTGTGGCCCAGTGGACCTGCCCACCTGCTCACCCCTCCATCACCCATGTGTCATATCAAATTACCTGCTGTTTAACATTCCGAGCTCCCGAACGGCAAGAAGTATGTCCGATTCCCTCTGCTCTCTAGCATCCAACTTTTTTCTTCTTAATCCGCTGAGAAACGGGCACCGAGCACTGCCCTGCGCCAGGTATGGGACCAGCCCTGGGGACCAGGTGAAGCCCGGTTTGTGTCAAATGCCTTGGGAACCTGGGGGGAGGGAGAGCTCGGTGCCTGGCGGATGGCAGGGCTCCGGGAGGGCCAGACTCCCTAAAACCGCCTCAGCTCAAGCAACGTGGATGGCAGGGCAAGGCGGTGTGGAGGGGTGGTTGTGAGGGAACAGCACAGCAGCTTTCTCTGAAAACAGACCCATTCCTACAGGTAACTTTGCAGCCCTGACAGCACAAACCAGCTATCCCCAAGATTGTATTAACAGAATCACATGGAAGTTATAAAAATATTTTATTTACATGTCAAGGAAAATAATTATACATATTTAAAAAGCATTAAAGGTTCCTATGTTAAACATGCTGGAAACCCAGTCATTTACATCTAACGGTAAAATCCAACAGGAATGCATAGAATACGCTCGGTGGGTCCTCTCACTAAGGAAGGCGTGACACAGCGAGGTCCACAGTCACTGCTAATGGGCTAAAGGCACAGGGACACGTCCGTCACCTCCCCGGGAAGAGTGAGCAATCCACCTAAATCCCGGAGTACGTGCATCCACAATGAAACTTCACTTAGATGTTCACACCAGTCCTTTCTCCGGCGACTCTAACAGATTCACACTGAAACTTAGGTATTTCTATTTTGGAAATTACTCCTGTTCTGAATCTGAAAAATCATCTGAGTTTAAGACTATGAATAAAATATAATTTATTCTGATTTCAACCACAGATCAATGGAGTTACAGTTTTTCCTAGAACACCACTCCCTGCAGATGCAGAAACACAGTGTAGCTTTTCCACATCTGGAACGCTGCCCGTCAACTGGATGCTTAATGGTCCAGTTTGCACACCCTTGAACCTGAAAGACAGGGAGACAGTGTGCTGCGCTGTGGATGCAGGTGAGGAAGCAGGTCTGTCTACCAGGCTCTGCGTGACCACTGATAAACCACGGCAGCAGGCGTCAAAGCTCCCTGATGAGCAAAACCTCAAAACTGTCCAAGACTTAACACCATTTCAGGGGAGCAGGGGAGCTGGTCAGACAAGGTGACACATGTCGACAGGATAAAGGGCGCACTCTCAGAATCCTGGGGGCCCCCACAGCAATGTGCAGTGAACTCTGCACATCAGCGTGCTGTGGTCATGAATGTGCTGAGTGTGGGGGGTTGTCTCTGCCCATCAGCGTGGCTATGGTCATGGATGTGCTGGCACAGTCTGTGGGGGACACTGCCCATCAGCGTGGCCGCGGTCATGGAAGTGCTGGCAACACAGGCTATGTGCCTTTCTTTCCTGGTTACACTGACTTCCCTCTAACACTCCAGGGGGAAGTCTGTTGTGGACATGTCCATTGTCATTGCCTCAATAACTTTTACCTCTATGGGCCTAATTTTCATCCTGTAAACGGATATATGAGTCACCTTCCACCCAGTTCTGATGTAAGCGATGTGAAGGGAGAGACCACCTGTCTTTTTCACCATGTCCCTAAGCACAGAGTGAGTCCTTTGAACACATACGTGTTTAATAAACGTGCTAGCTGACACTCAGCAAGCAGACCCCACCGTGTGGGGCCACAGGCCCAGGGCTAGGGCAGGGGTCCGTGGGGAGGCAGAAATTCCATACGTAAGACGAAGGGAAAAGTTGCTGTGCCATCCATCAGATTTTTAGGAGGCAGCCAGAATAGTCAGAAAATGGCAGAATTTTTTTCCCCCAATTGGGTAAAATTGTTCATTTCCCCCAAGTTCCTATTCCTGAAGCACGTCCAACCCAGTCACTTGTGCATTGACTTCAATAAAACTGGCCCCAACCCTGACGGGTTTGGCTCAGTGGATGGAGCATCGGCCTGTGGACTCAAGGGTCCCAGGTTCGATTCCGGTCAAGGGCATGTACCTTGCTTGTGGGCACATACCCAGTAGGAAGTGTGCAGAAGGCAGCTGATCCATGTTTCTCTTTCATTGATGTTTCTAATTCTCTATCCCTCTTCCTTCCTCTCTGTAAAAAAAAAATCAATAAAATTAAAAAAAAGAGACTGGTCCCAGGTGTGAGCATATTATACTGGAAGGCGCTGTCTCCGAGTGAGAACCACATTATCCAAAGGGAAGGCTCTCCTCCCTTCTATGTGAGCTCAGCGCAAACAGCTCCAGTGTGCACACCAATGAACCAGGGCACAAGGAGCACCTGAAGGCTGTCTAGAAGGATGTTTTCCAAACGAGGTCAGTAACAGCACGACCATCCCAGAGCGCTCACCTGCAGGGTCACCCAAGGAGCGAGACGAACATCACGAGGCCCATGAACTGCGTGAACAGCAGCAGCGGAGTGAAAAACGACCACACGGGCCACAGGGCAACGTTGAAGCTGAAAGGAAAAGACGCAGGCTGACAACTCCAGCTACAACGGCGCAGCATACTCTGCGTGGAGCCTGGAGGCAGAGAACTGTACTACTCAGTTTGGGCAAGATCACTCATCATTTTCTTCTCCCAAAGATGTGACGTAACAGGTACTGGAACTATCACATCTCTTCAAAAAGTCCTGGGACCGGAGTCACAGGTCTTCCAATGTGGGCGGCTTGGCTTACGGGGAGCTTAAGTGATTCCAGCCGGGGTCTGCAGTGGGACATGAACCAGAATGGCCGTCGCCTGCTCTCAGCCTCCCACACTATCAAGCCACTACTGTAAAGAGCTGGCTAAAAGCATCTGTTAGAAACAGTCCGAAGGCCATCAACAGTAGAAAAAGAAATTGGGGTTCAGCTATAGGCTGGACTACACGACAGCAATGAACAACTGTCATCCACAACAATGCAGACGAATCATACGTGGAAATAGCAAACATCCAAGAATAGATGCTATGAGTCCATTTCTATAAAGTTAAAAAAAATAGAAGAGAGCACTTAGGAGGTGCACGAGAGCCATTAGCATCCACCAGGACAGGGTTTCCTCGGGGCAGTGGCTATGGGGAGGCGGGAAAGGGATTTTGAGGTGTTGGCTCAGTTCTTCCTAGACCTGGAGGTTTTATGTCAATGCTCATTTCACGAGGACTCATTCCGCTAGTTTCATTTTTTCCACTTTCTGTATGTAGTATACTTCACGGAAAATGACTTAAAGCAAATTGCAGAACACATACAGTACGTCACCATTTATGTTTTAAATAGTTAAATACATACATAAAGAACATATTATTGAAAAGGAAACTGGAGACTAGAAATGACAGGGAGACTATTTTCCCCATTATTCCTTTTTTTCCTTTGAAATTCGCACCATGTACATCAGTACCTGATCAACATCTTCATTTCTTTTAATATATCTAAGTTAACTTACCAGATCCCTGCCACGATAAAAGCAGCAGTTGTGATGGGTATCAGGGTTGGATACTTGACGTCATAATCTTCGATGCCACGATACCATTCCAGATAGAGAATGCAGTAGAAGGCGATGCACACACTGACAAGCAACAGGGCGCCGCCAAAGAGAAACCAACTGGAGAGACAAAAACGCCATCGGGATTGATCGCTCTTAGCAAATCAGCGAAACCTTCCAAGTTTCCCTTGGTTGACTCCAAATCTGTTTCTACAAGCACATCAACTGGAAAAGGACACAGAGGGACCCAATCACTGGATTCCAGATTTCAGGAAGTCTCAATCTACAGGGACATGGGTGAGACCCAGGAGGATGAAAAAGCAGGCCTTTAAATGCAGGCATGCATGTGTGTGCTTATCAGCAACCCACCTGGTTACGGCTATGCCTTTCCCTCAAAAACACAGGAGAGAGACAGCTTTTTGTTTGTTTCTGAAGTTGTGAGTGTGAGAGTAATCAACAGGCACCACTCACTCCTCCACGTTAAGTCAGGTTCCTTGGAATGCTGAAAATCAATGTGCAAGATGGTTCATTCACACTGGGTTGTGGGTTCCATCCCCGGTCCTGGTCAGGGTGTGTTTGGGAGGCAACTGATCAATGTATCTCTCTCATATCAATGTTTCTTTCTCTCCCCCACTCCCTCTAAAAAAATCAATGGAAGAAATATCCTCGAGTAAGGATTAACCCCCCCCCCAAAAAAAATCTCATCTAACAAAATGAAACAAAAATAAGACAAGAGCCGAAACCGGTTTGGCTCAGTGGATAGAGTGTTGGTCTTCAGACTGAAGGGTCCCGGGTTCGATTCCGTTCAAGGGCATGTACCTCAGTTGTGGGCACATCCCCAGTGGGGGGTGTGCAGAAGGCAGCTGATCGATGTTTCTCTCTCATTGATGTTTCTAACTCTCTATCCCGCTCCCTTCCTCTCTGTAAAAAATCAATATAATATATTAAAAAAAAAAAATAAGACAAGGGTGTTTCTGAACCAGGACATTTTTTTTTTTAATTACGTTTTTTTCTTTATTAAGTTGTTACATATGTGTTCTTATCCCACCGTCCCCCAATCATGCCCTCACCCCCTGGTGTCTGTGTCCACTGGTTATGCTTACATGCCTGCATACAAGTCCTTTGTTTAACCTCTCCCCCTTATCCCCACCCTCCCTCTGAGGTTTGACAGTTCGATGGATGCTTCTGTCTCTGGATCTGTTTTTGTTCATCAGTTTATGTTGGTCATTATATTCCACAAATGAGTGAGATCATGTGATATTTCAGAAAGTTTTCTTACCTACTAGTGTGAAAGTTTTCTTTAATAGTTTTAAAGAAATCAACGTAATAGGTCACAACAATGGATGCCAATATCCAGAATCCAGAATGGACATTAAGTCTTGGAAGAGGTTTTTGCTTTTTCTCAGCAGCTGGAGAGGCTCCTGCAAATAAGGGAGATTTCAAGTTATTAAGTTACCATAAAATGCATGGGGCGGGGGGAATCAGCCTCTTTTAAGCCAAACAAAAAAACTTCCCATTTTTTTGAGAACCAGATTCTCTCCTACCATAGCACAAACTTCTGTGAAACCACCAAAATAGGCTTATATTCCAGAAATAATGACGAGGAACCCACTATAAAACATGTTCCACATAGTCAACTTTTCTCCTTAAAGTGGATTTTGAAATCAAATCTACATATTCAGTCTTTCAGAAAGAATGACATCTAGTAGTGTCAGAATATGAATATTATGTCTCATCTTTCATCTAGGAAAGTAGTTAGGCCCTATTAAGGAAAATGCCACAGGCAAATGTTAAGAGCATAAAACAGACCCAATTTTCCCAAAATATTACTTATAACTAATTATTTTAAGCAAACACATAACCTTTTAAGGCAGCTCAAAAGAGGGATGGGCACAGCGCTGTCTAGAAGAGCGGTGAGGAGTCCAGATTTCTTCCGCCTGGAACTCCATCTGACAGAACGGGTGGCGGGGGTGGGATCGCATGAGTTATTTCCAACAAGTTCCCCCACGCGATGGAAATGCCCCCTCTCCGTTCAGGGGAGAAGGAACCCCTGGTGTTCACCTCTGAGGTCCTCACCCTTTACAATTCCTGGGAAGCGTGTTCCCAATACAGAGACCCTCAAAACTGAAACACCCGCGTGCCTGGGCAGGACGTCTTCTGTGTTTACTTTTACGACGTAATCAATGCACACGGTTTACATCAGCGGTTCTCAACCTGTGGGTCGAGACCCCTTTGGGGGTCACCTAAGACTATGGGAAAACACTTATTTCCCATGGTCTTAGGAACCAACAGACGGCTCCTCGGTGTAGCAAAGTGTGACAATGTAATTTACTGTTGTCCTAGGAAGACTGTGTTACCCATGCTACACCACGATTCAAGACAACATTTCATTTATTTGTCATTAGAAATAAATATTTCACAATATATAATTACATATTGTTTTTGTGATTCATCCCTACGCTTTAATGATGTTCCATTTGTAACAACGAAAATACATCCTGCCTATCAGATACTTACATGACAGTTCATCACAGTAGCAAGATTACAATTATGAAGTAGCAACGGAAATAATTTTATGGTTGGGGGTCACCACAACATGAGCAACTGTAATAAAGGGTCGAGACCTTAGAAAGGTTGAGAACCACTGGTTTACATCATAAAAAGACCCAACGTGGCTGAAACCGGTGTGGCTCAGTGGATCGAGCGCCGGCCTGTGGACTGAGGGGTCCTGGGTTCGATTCTGGTCCAGGGCATGTACCTTGGTGGCGGGCACATCCCCAGTATGTGCAAGAGGCAGCTGATGGATGTCTCTCTCTCTCATCCATGTTTCTAACTCTCTATCCCTCTCCCTTCCTCTCTGTAAGAAAAAAAAAATCAATAAAGACATATTAAAACAAAAAAAATAAGACCCAACGTGAAATCCCTCTCTCCGGGGTCCCCTGCCCGGAAGCAACTGTCAGTATCCCCTCCGGCTGCTTCTCTCCTCCCGGCGCCGCCAGGAAGACACACCCACCCGGTGGGTCTCCCGCTCGCTGGGACCCCAGGGCGGCATCCCCACCCTCGCACCTCCACCCCCTGCCGGGCGCCTCCCTGCGGAACCCGTCCCCCCGGCCCGCAGACGCTACGCCCCGCGATGCCCGGATGAAGGATGTCCGGGCACAGCCCGCGTGCACCTGCGCGAGGGCGTGTGGCGGACCCTGAAAAACGGACCCGGTGGCCCTTCGGAGCGGGCATTACCAACCCTGGGCTCGGCCGGCCTCCCGGGGGCTCCTGGGGCGCGGCCGGGGCGGCACATGCGCGGGGCTACACCCCAATAGCAAACCACAGGTGACCCCGAGAAAAGCAGCCGGGCCCTCCCGACGGGGCGGGGCGCGGGAGGCCGCCAGACCGGCTGTGTCCGGGCGCCCGGGCCGGGACCTCGGAGCGCCCCGGGGGTGGGGGGAGCGCCTACCCGGGACCCCGGCGCAGCCTCTGCCATCCAGCGAGGCCTCGGCGTCGGGCGAGAACAGGTATCGCCGCCGGAGCTGCTCCCGGGCCCGCGCAGCGTCCATCTTGGCGCCTCCCGGAAGCGGGGCGGAAGTGAAGTCGCCCCGTTCACGGGGACTTCCGGCCCCCGACTTCCGGGAGGAGGGGGGTCTCCGTCCAGGAGTAGTGGTGGATCCAGGTTTGTCTTTTGAGGTTTCATCGGAGGGAAACCGGGGCTGGGCGGGTTTCGCCACCTTCGCGCTCAAACCCGCGACGTGATTTGAATTTCGAAATGCTGGTCCTCTCCAGACCGGAAGTGGGGCATTTCCTCTCGAAGGATGGATGGATGGATGGATGGATGGAGATTATGGTGCTGCCAGGCAGGCCGGGCGCGGGCTTCCCGGTGCCCCGTGCGGGGGGAAGCGCCCCGTGCAGGCCGCGCCTCTGCGCCCAGCTCCTTTCTCTCTCCTCTTCGCGTGGCGCCCGAGAAGAAAGGGCAGTGCATGCAGCTGGGAGATGTGGGGAGCATGGAGATGAACCAAAGAATTTACATGCATATTTGCATAACCCACGGACATAGACCAGAGCGCTGTAGGCCTGGGGTCACTGGGGGAGGAGGGAAGAGGGGTGTCTGTAATACTTTCAACAATAAAGATGATTAAAAAAAAAAAAGATGCAAGAAAAACAACACAGAATAAGCTAAAAACATCCCACAATTAAGACTACAGCCCTAACTGGTTTGGCTCAGTGGATAGAGCGTCAGCCTGCGGACTCAAGGGTTCCAGGTTCCATGCCAGTCAAGGGCATGTACCTTGGTTGCGGGCACATCTCCAGTAGGGGGTGTGCAGGAGGCAGCTGATCGATGTATCTCTCATTGATGTTTCTAACATCCCTCTCCCTTCCTCTCTG
Source organism: Lasiurus borealis (assembly GCA_004026805.1). Taxonomy (NCBI): domain Eukaryota; kingdom Metazoa; phylum Chordata; class Mammalia; order Chiroptera; family Vespertilionidae; genus Lasiurus; species Lasiurus borealis. Next base: position 10,585 of record PVJN01033314.1, on the reverse strand, counting down.
TAAAAATCAATAAAATATATATATTTTTAATAAGACTACAGATATCTGGGCTTATCTTTAATTCAAAACTAATTATATTTCATTTCTATACTCATTTAAAATTATGTTTTTAAGAACAGTGTGTGCTAAAATAATCTAAAATAAGGTGTGTTTTTGTTTTTTTTTGTTTTTTTAAAGTGGCTAGGGTGTGTCAGATACAGGGGTGCATAGCCCAGACAGTCACCCGGGAAGTAACATTTAAGTCAGTTGGCACTCTCCCATACCTTCTGTATACAGTGGGTATTTGCCAAAGAAATGCATTACGAATGTCAAGTTCCTGCTGGCTTATTTCTATCGTGTCTTCAACCTTCCCAGCAAACCCATTGGAGCAAAGGCTTTCACTGCGGGGTGGCTCATATGGCCTTCCTACACAATACCCCCCGTTTCTTGTCTGTTTTTTCTTTTCAGACTCCTGAAGGACCAGGGCTCCTCTCTTCAAAGCCAGGGGGGTCTTTGCCCCCCCTTTGCCCAGGGGCAGCGCCTTGTTAACAGGAAGCGAATTCCTCCGGTCAAACGGTCCTCTGTGGACGGTCCCCCGCAGGAAGGTCAGCGCGGGGTCTCCGTGGTAACCGAATATCCCCAGAGCATCGCCGCAGCCCCCGGGGCTCCAGATGTAGTGTGTTCGAGTCAGCTCTGGTTTCCCCCGTGGGTTTCAGGGCCTTTGTATCTGGATGTGAAGGTCCTTCCAGCTTTGTCCCCCGATATTGTAAAGGGCACTGCCATATCGGTGAGACTTAAGAGCAGGCTGGAAGAAAGCCAGCATCTCAGGAGCACATCCTCATTGTTGAAGGAGCTCTTAAAGGAGTGCGCTGTGCCCCTTAAGGACAGGTGTGTGATGGCAGCGTGCTACCAGCCAAGCACCTTTCATTTTCCAGGTGCATTACTTGTGGGGAGGAAATGAATTTGGCCGTGACCTTTGCTGGCCTCCTCTGAGCAACATCAATAGCGATGGCTCAGCACAACGCCCGGCATGTAGCGTGCCTTCCAGCGGCGGTCGCTGCTCTTCATTGCTGCTGAGCGGGGCTTGCAGGCCTGGCTCCCCGCTCCTGCTCACCGCTTAGCGATTCCTGCTCCTCAGGCTCCAGCGACTGCTGGTCGCAAGTTCCCTTCTGCCTGTTCTCTCCCGAGCTGAGGGGGCAGCCACCAGGTCTCAGTAACTCCCAGGGCCCGGCCTGCAGCTGGTTTCCAGCTTGGTTTTCCCTCGGACTGGCCTTCAGTGTGGCCAGGCTCAGTCTGCTCCGCATCCTTCCCCCGAGAAGCCACTTTCCCTCCTTCCGGCAGAGTTCCCAGGAGGCTGGGAGGAGGCGGATCTGTCAACCCCGGACTTCGGTGGGGGTTGGGATGACCTTCTCTGTTGCTATGGTGAGCTGAGAGGTCAGTGTGGGCTGGGGGCGGTCACCATGGAGACACACGGAGCCCACCTGGGAAGGAAGTCTTGCTACGCAAGGCAAGCCGAGAGGTCCTGGGAGTGTCGTCTCAGCTCCTGAATCCAGCCACCTCGTGGAGGCCAAGGTCCCCTTGTGAAGGACTTGAGCTCCAGAGCCAGCCGCCTGGCTGGCTGCCATGGCTGGTCTGTGTCACCGGCCCTTTCCACCTGGGAGAGCCACTTTCTCTCTTTTCTGCCTTTGTTTCCGCACTTGAAAAATGGCATTGAGGATAGTGCCCACCTCCTGGGATTGGAAGGGTAACAGTGTTAAGATGTGCAAAGTACTGAGAGCAGGGCGGGCCCTGGGAAGCTCTCAGTCTTAACTGTTGTTATTAGCTCTTGTTAAGACAACACAGATATCTCAGCCCCACCCCCCAAAAAAAATTATTATTTTTTCCTCAAATTAACACTCAAGCAGGTTGTTTCCTGCACTTGCAACCAACCCTGAGGCCAGACGGATGCCACAGCCTCCTCTCTCTTTGTACTCCGCCGCTGCCAGCAGTGCACCTGCAGAAATGGGTTCATACATGCAGGGAGCGCTTCTAGGGTTCAGCCACACTCAAGGGGAGGCAGCTGTCATGGAGGCCCTCGCGGAGGCTGCCTCTGGTCTGTGCTCCACGCGCAACCAGCCACGTCCCTCCTACAAACAAAAAGCATTTGTCCCCTGTAGGGAGCGGTTATAGGGTTAAGCCTCGGACTGACCTGCTGGCAAAGCCGCAAACAAGTCCCAGCTGAGAGGGCACTGCCCTCTTAGCATCGTTAAGCTCGGTCTTGTGACTGCCCCCCAGATCCTTCCTGGGGAGCTCATGGTGCAGCAAGTGCTGCCAAAACAAGTGAAACTCACAAGAACATTGTTTGCCTCTGACTGTAAAATAAAGGCTCAGCCTGCAGTCTGGATCTGCTCTGTGGCCTCAGTCACGCACAGAAGCTCCACCCAGACCCAGCTTCTTCTCTTGGTCTGTCTTTTCTCCATCCTTCGCCGGCCCCCTGCCTTAGGCTCACCGGACCCTGTCTGTGCTGGCGGGGCGCACATACACACGGAGCCCTTCGGAAAGCACCCCGCATAGGGAATGTGCTCGTAAAGGTTCATATCGCTCTCTGGGACATGGCCTTCATTCAGGAAGAAAGCCAGGTCTTAACACTCCCTCTCGTCATATAAATAACACAGAGAGAGATGTGTCCCTTTTTACACAACCCACCTCACTGACAAAGCTGCAGAACTGGGATTCTAGCTGCACAGATCTGAGCATTGGAAAGGCTTTTGACTGCTCTCTTCACACCAACACCGGAAAGGGTACCCTGTTGTGCTTCCCATTCGCGCCAGCAGGGGGCAGGAGACACCGGAACATGGGCAACAGCTGGCTTCACCATTCTGGTAAATTTCCCCCATTCGTCACTGGGTTGAGGAAAAAGCGGCTGTTTTAACTTGTGTGTTTTTTTTAATGAACAGATTTTCCACATAATCAGTCACAGCACTTCTTCCCCTTCTTGACAGCGGCAGCAGGGCCTCCAAATCACGAATAGCACCCAAAAGTCATCCCAGTGGACTGCAGTTGACGTCAGAGAAAATCTATTCACGATCCCCAGCTCAGGGCACGAGTGCCCACAAGATGGCTTCTATGCCCCTAAGGATCTGTGTGTCCTTCCGTTGCTCCTCTCCCTGTGCTAAAAATCACAGAAGTAAACATGTAAACACCGTTTTGAACAGAGCCCATGGGGAAAGCCCCTGCCAGCCGCAGGCACCCCGAGGCATCACCAGGTGGCACTGGCCGGCGAATGTCTGCACCCAGAGGTCACTTGGACTCTAAGCTTTCCTTGGCCTTCAGCCCTGAGACCACCAGCACAACCCTGAGGAAAGCACGGGCCCTCACGTTCAAAACCACAAAGCAGGAGGGAGCCAGCACCCACCCTGAAGATGGGCAACGGGGAGCAGAGTGCCTGGCCGTGAGGGGCGGGTGGCACGGCCACGTCTCAGCGCAGTACCAGGGAGCCCTGCTCTGAGCCCATCACTGCCACTGCCTCCCCCATGGATGGGGTGGGGGAAACTCTGTGGGTGCAGATGGGTGGGTGAGGGGGCAGGAGGAAGAGAAAGATGCCCCAATACAACAAGTCAGTAAGACCTTTCAGGACTCAATCTAGGGGCCTTAACCCAGTGGTTGGCAAACTCAGTCAACAGAGCGGCAAACCGCTGCCTTCACCTAACACCCTCTGTCCCGCCCCGGGAGTGGGGGTGGAGGGGCTCGTTCTCTTTCTGGGTGCACACTACAACCATACACGCCCCCCATGCTGCTTCACTGCACTTACCTGATGTGGCCCGTCCCCTCTCTAAAGACAACGCACCCCACCTGGGGGCATCCGGGCGGTCTCCTCCATCCTTGTGATGGAGAACGGTCTCAAGGGCAAGAGGGTAACACAAGAACAGCAGGCACCGAGGCTACCAGCGTTGAGGACAATATAGTTTATTTTCTCATGAAAGATCTACCAAAAATATATAGTCTCTTGTAAGAAAGCAAAATCTGGGTTGTTGTTATTACATGTTTACAAACAGCAGTGAGAGGAAGAAATCAACAGCATGGACTCGCTTATTAAATATAAAACGTTCACTTCAGAAGTTTGACCTTGTCCTTGAGTAACTTGAAGGCGGGGTTCTTGCTGACTTTCTTGTTGAAGATGGCCAGGAGCTCCTCCTCAGAGCGGTGGTGGTCGTCGGTCACCGCGTAGTACTGCGCTAGCACCTTCAGAGAGAACGGCTGTCAGTGAGGGTCCCGGTCCTCAAAACTTACCCCACATGCCCTTTTTATTTTAGAACTCTAGGCCATTTTATTATTATTTTTTAATCTGGAATTCTTTTTTTTAAAAAAAATATTTTATTGATTTTTTACAGAGGAAGGGAGAGGGATAGAAACATCGAAGAGAGAGAAGCATCCATCAGCTGCCTCCTGCACGCCCCCCACTGGGATGTGCCCGCAACCAAGGTACATGCCCCCTTGACCAGAATCGAACCCAGGACCTTTCAGTCTGAAGGCTGATGCTCTATCCACTGAGCAACACTGGTTTTGGCCCAAATGTCCTTTAAGCCAGAAGTAGGCAGACAGCAAGAAAGAAAAGCCCAGGGCTGGCTACACAGGGCTGTGCTTGTGAGATCTGTGCAGCGGCACATGTGAGCACCTGGCTGCATGTGGGTCAGATTTCGATAAAAACTAGAAACCAAAGGAGAAAGCATCGCTCTGGAATAATCGCAAACTCTCTAGAATAATAATTTCAGAGTCATGCACGCACTGCTCCGGCTGAGGAGTGATGGCTGTGAGCCCCGTCCCCTCCCCACGAGACCAGAGGGGTTACCAAGGCCTCGTGAGACACACACAGTGCTTCAGGCGCTGTGAAATAAGGAACCGCTGCTCTGCACTGGTGTGCCTAGGCTCGTGCCTTACCTTTTTCCGTAGCTTTTTTACTGCTATCTCGTTGTCTGGGGCCTGCTTCAGGACTGCTTTAATGGTCCCCTTCCAGTTGAACTTTCCTGCAAAGCAAAGAACAACATGGCAGAGGGAAAGGAAATGATTCTGCAACATCCATTGCTGCCTGGAAAGGAGTAGATCCCGAATGGGCAGGTACCGAACACCGGGAGCAGGCCCTCGGCCTGTCCAGTCACAGGAGCCGGAGAACCCCGCTGCCCTCAGCATTCCTGCTCTGAGTGGGCAGGTTAAGCAGGCACATAAACAGCATCAAACTACAAACTCCTGTGAAAGACAGAGCTGCTTCAAAGGACCTCAGCATCCACCGAGATTGTGGGGCTCAGCACAGTGAGCAAGACAGAGGTGAGCGAATGGAGCTTAACCTTGAACGAGAGGGGACAGCCACAAATATCCCCACACCTGGGCCACAAGGCTCAAAGCCTTCAGGTGAATCTATAACTACCTCAAAGGAAACACTTTAAAAATTAAAGTTGTGGGGGGGGGAGGGTGGATTCCAAGCTAAGAGAGCTAACCCAAGTGGGCAGTCACTGAACCTCCAGTCCTTGAGTCCTGGGGTCTCTCGACTGGCAGGACCCCGGGGGCAGCTGTGTGGAGGTGGCAGCCTGAGGAGGCACCTCACAGGCCAGGGACGGGATTCTGACAAGGACACAGGCCAGCCGAGGGAGGGGTGGCATGGAGCCCCAGCCAGGGGGCACCAGGGGCAGACCCAGAGATAGGAGGGGAACAGCCAGGTCCGGCTGGAAGACAGGAAGGGACCGGCCTGGGAAAGAACGCGGGTTCTAGTTCCAAAGATAATGTATTTCCAGTGCAGACTGCTTCCCCCTTCCCCTTCCAGCAGGACACACGCTGCAGGTGTGACTCTCAGCCTCGCTGGTTACTCCGGAGTCCTCCCGCCTGGAGAGCTTGGCTCACTCCTCCTCCCACCCCCGAGGGCAGCGCTCCCCAAAGACGCCCGCGAGGGCTACCTTTTGCGGGAGCTTCATGGTTTCCCGGGTCTCGGCCCTCAGCCAGTCCTGGGAACTTAATCTTCTTCTTCTTAGAATACGCTTCAGCTGAGTAGAGATTTAAAAAAAAATAAAATAAAGATTTTGAATTTCTGACGTCATCCACACTTACTGCACCGTCCACAGCCAGCCCCTTCCCTCTATCATCTTGCTCTTCCCCCAGCAACCCCGCCAGGGGCTTCTCCTCCGGACAGTGGGGGAACCGGAGGTTGAGAGGTGAGATCATGTACTTGGATTCGAACCAGGTTGCCCACAGCTTATGTTCTTTGCAGTACTGGGTTCAAGGTGCAAGGTCTAACAGATGTATACCCAGATCCAGAGCATGACCGTTATAACACACCCCGCACCCCTCACCTTCGGAAAGCTTCCGCTTCCTCTTTCCCGCGTTCGCCCCGTCCTTGTCCACGTCCCCGTTCACGCCACACTCGCCCGCGCCCCGCGGGCCCTGGCTCTTGCTCCCCGCGGGGCCCGGGGCCTCGGGGGCGCCCTCCCCGCCCGCCTCCGGCTCGGCCTCCGGCCGCAGTTTGCGCTTTTTCGTCTTCTGGCTCTTGGCCTTCTCCTGGTGGTTCTCTAACTTCAGCTCCTTCTTTTCCTTTTTCCTTTTCTTCTGCCGCTCCTCCTTCCTCTCTCTCTTGTTCTTCTTCGCCTCTGCTTGGGCCGGCGCGGCGTCGCTGGCTTTGGAAGGTGCCACCGGGGTGGGCATTTCCGCAGGCGGCTTTGCCACGGGGTTCGGTGGCTGCTGGTCTTGCCCTTTACTGGCCGGTTCCTTTTTATGAAGCAAAACCGAGAAACGCGTAAGTATTCCTCCCGCACACACCCGCTCACGACCTGCATGTACCTACTGTATTCTCCCCCACGAGAATACAGCTGCATGAGGGCAGGACTGATGACAGCTGCCAACTGAATGCCCAGCGCAGGGTAAAGGGAGGGATAAAATTGCAGGCGCGAACGAACAGGCCTCAGAACCCCGTGCTTTGCACCACACACTGGGATGTGCTATGAAGTTCATGGAACACAGGCAAACCGATAATAAGCTCAAGTTGCCATGGGCTGTTACTGATTATTAATTCCTAATGTTCACAGCTTCAAAAAAACTTAAAAAATACTACAGTTGAACTTAGTCATTTCACATCTTCGATTCTTAGTAAAAATAAGGGCAATAACCTTTAAATAATAGGTGCCACATAAAGAACAATTCAGTGATTGGTTATAAGATTTCAAAGGCCCAATGTGTGTATTTTGAGACAAATGCTGGATATGGCACCAAGACAAAGTTTCATTTTTATCTCCATTTGCTGCCTAAACTCTTCTCTCTGTATAAAGCAAATCAACTCCCTACAACGTGACCAAAGTAAGAGACAGCCAGAGCCACTGCTGGCGGTTCTTAAACGACTGATGATGCGCTCGCTCCGCAGCATGCGCACTAAGCTGGGAGCGATGCAGAGACCCGCATGCCCTGTGCTAGGAGGACACGCAAATCCGTAAAGCGTTCCACGTTCAAAAAGCTACTCAAGATGCAACGCTCCGAACGGGATGTAAGCTCCAAAACGGAAGAAAGTGCAACCGAATTAAGGTGATAAAATCAAATTAATAATGTAACCACCACTGTGGCCACACAATATCAACCCCACACCCTCTGCACCTGAATCCACATCTGAGGACTCACGTTTCCAACCTTCCACAGGCAGTTAAACCCACAGAATTCTCCTCCACTGGAGCAAGGTGGGCATGAGGTGGGTGCTTTTGTAGTCTCATGTACTAGGTAAGGGCCCTGGGGACCCTCTCCCCTTACCCAGCAGACCACTAGGCACTCCGTCCTCACCTGCCTCTCTTCCTTCACGGCACTGTCACCACCTGAGCTAGTTCAGTTTTGTTCACGGCCTGGCACAGATCAGGCCCTCGTAAGTACTGAATGAATGAATGAATGAATGAATATGATCCACCTTTTAAAGAAAAGGAAACTGAGGCTCACAAGGTAAGTGACGTGCCCACGATCAAACATACGGCAGAGAGCGGCAGGGATTCAATCCAGTCTGTCAGACACCCAGAGCGCCGCCTGCTTTCTAAGCAAATCGTTCCAGGGTAGCTGCTACCACCGTCAAACAGGGGGATCAGATGCTTTCTGTGCACAATGAGGAACTCTTCTCTGTAAGGCATCAGTTATTCCCTCCCATAACTGAAGGCCCAGGAGGCTCTCTGGAAAAGAAGGCTGTCTGGGCTCCAAAAATAAGAATTCCCACTGCACTATCACTGAGCGTGTCTGCCACACTACAGGCCTCCAATGAGGTCTGACTTACGTTGCTGGAAGCTTCAGAAAAGATGCTCCACACCTGCTCCAGAACCGGCTCATTGTGCACCTTTAAACTGTTCTTCATCCAGTTCTGTAAGGAAGAACAGGGGAGTCACAGTGCAGAGGTAAACCAGCTGTCCCGGACGGGCCCCGATCCCCAGCCAGGGAGCGTGTCAAACACATACCTGAAATTTTGCCTTTTTCCTGGGAATGTTGTCAAAACCACTAATTTGCTCTAAAAGTTCTCTCACTTTGGGGCTAACATTGGGTCTTTTTATTAATTCATTAACTTTCTACAAAAAAAGACAAGACAAAAATAATAAACAACTGACACATACTGTGTGTGTAGCCAGGGCTACAGAATCCCCATGTCAAGTCCCAATTTCATATTAACGGCTATTCTTACAAGTTCAACATAGCATTGGAAGTCCTAGCCAGAGCAAGTCGGTAAGAAGAAGAAGTAAAAGGCACCCTAATTGGAAAGAAGTCAAATTATCTCTGTCCTCAGCCAGCGTGGTCTTATATGTGGAACACCCTACAGATTCTTCAAGAACCTTTCGAACCAATAAACAAGTTCAGCAGAACTGCGCTCAAAAGTCAAGAGGCATTTCTACACACGGACAATCTGAAAAGAAAACCCAGAACTTAACCAAGGAGCGCATGGGATACTGGGTTAAACTACAAACACTCCGACAGGAAGAAGACACCATAAGTGGAACCGTTCGCGGGCTGGATGTCAACACGACCCTTCGTCCAGCGAAGGCGTGCTGTTTCGGGGCCTTGCCTGCCTGGCGAGGGTTTACTCTTGGTTTCTAGGCTCCAAAGGAAAGTGGGGGGGTCACGGACCCAGAACGCACCTGCACCCACGCCTGCTGCTTGATGTCGCCTTTGTGGGTCTTCCCCTCATAGCCTTTGCCGCCGTACTTCTGGTCCTCGCTTATGCACTTCACATGGTTTTTGTAGTCCTCGCCCCTGTGAGGGATAGGGCCGCCGTCAGGTGCGTTCTCAGCGGAGGCCGTGACGTCATCACAGTGACAGTCCACGCTGCCGGCCCACTGCACACGCCTCCACCTACGTCCCTTACTGTGTCACATCCCGCTGCATAAACACATTGTCCCTGCTCCAAAGTGTCCAAGAGGAATCATAATATCTAATCATAATGTACAATATTGAATCATAATGTACAAGGGAAACTAATTTGTTTTATGTAAATTATTCTTCAATAAACAAACATTTCCTAAATAGGGATTCTCAGGCCACTAAAAAGTTCTGAGTCAGAAGAAAGAAAAATCAATTCTGTCTCTGTCTTTCGGACGCGGTCTGGGGCCCTCGGAAACGTGTGGGCCAAGGGCAGGCGCAAACTCCTTGGAGGGAAAGAAGCTGTTTTATGTGTCAACGAGAGGCCCATCACAGGGAGATTCCTGCAGGAATAGGGCTTCCTGGGGACTGAGCGAAGCAGAGAAGGGAGCGAAGCCCGCCGAGGCCCCTGGCCCAGCGGACAGGCCAGGACACTTCCAGAGGCTGGGGAGCAGCAAGGCTGGATCTGCCTCTCTGCTTGGTCCCCGCGACCCCTGGCCGGGCTGACAGGCCCAGACACTCAGAGGCGGGGCTGAGGGGACTGGGTGCTGCCATCTTGTGGCTATGGGCACCGCCATCTTTGTGATGGAGTGATGGTTAATTTGCATATTATTCTTTTATTAGATAGGACCTTCCTCCTAGGATCAGGTACAAAGACTTTAGTCTAATTTCTAAAAAGTTTTAAATATCACTGCTCTGGAATAAAATAAAACGACTGTCAGCAAACATCTCTCAAATGCACGTGTGCGAAGGCCACCTTGTGACTGGCTACCTCTGAGGCTGAAGGGGGGAAGATGGAGAAAGTGAGCCAGCAGCGGACCACCCTGGAGATGCCCTGGATGAACACTCAGGCCTGTCCTGCCCCTCCCCCAGTTCCTCACCTTTCCAAAGACACCCCCTCCCCCAGTGGAACCCCAGCATCACCTCCAATTTCCAGGGAAGGATTTAGCTTCCCTCTCAGACACGCCCTCACTGTGAATGAGCAAACTTCTTTCTGGTTGACAAACCCCCTCTTCAGTGTGACCAGCACCCCATGCCCTGAAACCTCACTCAGGTCCGTCCCAGGGCCTGGGATGTGGCAACGAGATGACAGCAAGCGCCATTGGTGGGTCAGATGCTCTGATCACCTCAATCCTTCCGTCTTCTTTTTAAACCATTCGGACAGGGAGATGGACCTGTAACCCACTTCTAATTTTTCTCATAATTTCCTTCCTCAAATTTGCCTCTGTTTTTTTTTTTTTTTAAAATATAGTTTTATTGACTTCAGAGAGGAAGG
>PVJN01033313.1:0-23519 GCA_004026805.1 Lasiurus borealis | reverse complement strand
TGACTCATTTCCAGAAGGGTATAATGAAGTCAATTTGTAACAGAGCCACTCACCAACAGAGAAATTAGTAAGGTATAATGGAGAGGAAGTGAAATAACAGTTATGAGAGTAAGTCTAAACTTTAATTTCTAGCAGCATCAGATGTTCAGAACTACTCTCTAAACTTAACTAAAATGGTGAACAAAGATATATATATGTATAGTGTAATTTTACATGTACTGCTGAGTTAAAAACCAAGAAACAAACAAAAGGTTTGATAAAGCCCCCACATGGATGTACAGGAAACTTAGAAGACAAGTGATAAATGCATCTTTTCCTTCTGAGAGTTACTGTCCAGTACCTAGATACCTGAGTTTTCTCTAAGGACTGTACAACATGCAGGAGACCCATGAGAATGATTAGCACTAGCTCAAAGTGGTAAATTAATAAGATTTCCCATCAGTAATAAAAAAGTAAAGAAAAATTAATACTGATATTCATAAGGGCATAGAAAAACAAAGCTTACCTGTCTCAAGCCAGGACAAAATAAGGATCATGTTGGGGCTGATCCTTAATAATTCATAACTATAAAACCACCCTGGTCGATTTACAGTTGAATTTATAATAACTCTGTTGTCTGAAAACCCTAGGAAGAGAATAGAATTTAAAGAATTTAATTAACTGTCAAGGTGATTGAAAGAAACAAATGAAAATCTAAGGTGAGAATTAGTAAACTGAAGGATAAATTTAATAAAATTATACAGAATGTAGTCAAGAAAAAGAAAACTATGGTAAATAAAATAAGAGTGCCAAAGAAAATAATAAAAGAAATTCAGATGAAATAATATTAAAAGAGATAAAAGCCGCCCGACTGATATGGCTCAATGGTTGAATATCAATCTATGAACCTGGAGATCACAGTTCAATTCCCAGTCAGGGCACACATGTCTGGGTTACAGCCTTGATCCCCAGTAGGGGGCATGTAAGAGGAAGCCAATGAATGATTCTCTTTCATTATTGGTGTTTCTATCTCTTTCTCCCTCTCTCTTCCTCTCTGAAATCAATAAAAATTATATTTAAAAATAAATAAAAATAAAAGAGTTAGCTAAGAATTTTCCAGAAATGTTGAAACACGCTAATCATGAGAATGAAAAATGCAATTATGAATTCAAAATACAGATGTAATTCCAACTATCAACAGCATCAATAAAATCTTATATAATAAACAGATAATATGCAAATTGACCATCACTCCAACACACAAGATGGCCACTCCCATGTGGTCAAAGATGACCACTACAAGATAGCTGACAGGGGAGGGTAGTTGTGGATGATCAGGCCAGCAAGGGAGGGCAATTAGGGGTGACCAGGCTGACAGGGGAGGGCAGTTGGGAGAGACCAGGTCTACAGGGGAGGGCAGTTGAGGGGTATGAGTCTTGCAGGAGAGGGAAGTTGGGGGAGGGGGACCCAGGCCTGCAGGGGAGGAAAGTTAAGGGGAACCAGGCCTGTAGGGGAGGGCATTAGGGGTGACCAGATCAGCATGGGAGGGAAGTTAGAGGCAATCAGGCCAGCAGGGGAGGGAAGTTAGGGGCAACCTGGCTGGCAAGAGAGGGAAGTTAGGGGTGACCAGGACAGCAGGGGAGGGCAGTTGGGAGTGACCAGGTCAACAGGAGAGGGCAGTTAGGGGTGACCAGGCTGGCAGACAAAAGCAGTTAGGGGCAATCAGGCAGTTGGGAGCCAGCAGTCCTGGATTGTGAGAAGAATTGTCCCAGATTGGAGAGGGTGCAGGCTAGGCTGAGGGAAACCCCCTACCCCCCACCCCAGCATGAATTTCATATACGGGGCCTCTAGTACATATATAATCACCTATAGTTAAATGTGTCATGGGGAGAAAAGCATTTGTTTTCTTTCCTCAAGAGTAAATACTAGAAAAATATATCATGTTTTGAAATTTATCATCATAGTTTCTGTCTTTAAAAAAATTATTTTAGGAATTATATTTGCATTTGTACTGGAATAATACCTGATATATTTTTCTTGTCTCCCAAAGGTTTATAAGGACTTGGGAAAAGAATTAGAAAACTGAAAAATATTTATCTAGATCAAAAAGCTGTTTTTGGAGAATGCCACAGCACAAACCAAAGTTTTGCTTGTTTGTCTAAGTACAGGTGGAACTAAAGTTGCAGTTCTCATCTGTTTTGAGCCATTTCTACTAGGTACAAAAATCTTAAATATGGCATCAAGTCACCAGAAGTGCTTTCCTGCTTTAGTAGCCAAAAGCCATCTTAGCTTCCTCTTTCTGCAGGCTCCCACTAACCTACTTAGCATTCCTGACCCTCAACCACCTTGCCCACGTCCATCTCTGGCACCCTGACAGGACAGCTCACTCAGAGGTCAGAGGCTCTCTCTTGTTCAGCACTGCCCTTTTAACATCCAGAATACTGGCTCAGAATGAAAGGCATACTCAACAGATTTTTCCCAAGTATACTGAAAGGAAGAAGTATGCTCTTTTTCTTTTTCCCCTAAAATATTTGTAATTGATTTCAGAGAGGAAGGGAGAGGGAGAGAGACATAGAAACATCAATGATGAGAGATAATCATTGATTGGCTGCCTCCTGTATGCCCCACACTGAAACCCGGGCATGTGCCCTGACAGGGAATCCAACAGTGACCTCCTGGTTCATATGTCGTTGCTCAAAACACTGCCACGCCGGATGGGCAAGCTGCTCTTTGTGACCTGGTTTAGGAGAAACATCCTTTCTTTTAGCGTTTTAAATCACGGAGAAACTAAGAGACCCACGAGGAAAACAGTTTCCATAAAAAAATAAAAGGAAGTCTTTGGATTTGGATTTGGATTTTTTACTCTTTATCTAATATTGCAAATAAAAAGACCAAAGGGTAATATAAATGTTCTCAAACTGACCAGTGGGCACCTGCCAAAACTGAAGAGGAATTGGGCTTAATTTTTAGCAAAGGGGCCCAGGAGTGTTCACACTCTTAAGAAAGAACATCCTATCCACTGGGTCGGTGATTAAATACATTGCCCCAGGCAAGGTAGTAAATGAGAGTGTCAATTTAGGTTAAGTTTGGATTATGCTTGTCTAAGACAATAGTGGAACCAAATGACCCCATGATTTATGTTATCCTTAGAGAGTAAATTTGAAACCCCAAACTAAACATTGACAAATAACAGCAACTTTGAACTGGAAGGCACATTTAAAGTTAGATTTTTTTTTATTGGACTTTATTAAAATCATGGTTCTAATTAATAAAAATGTCTCAAAATGTCATTTGTAAAAAAGATTAGGAGAAAAAAATATATGTAGGGGCACACTTAGCCCCAAGCTGCCTGTCCAAATTATAATCATAAAATGTAAAATTTGGCTTGTAAACTTTGGCTAAACAGAATTTGTCAGTAATTTTAGACATAATCTCCAAGAGAAATATTAAGTTCTTAAAAAACATAATTCAACTCATTACTTCTATAAACCTAGTAGAATACCTTATGCATACACCTTTGAAGGTGCAAAATAGTTCATCATATTACATGATTATAAGCCTGTCCTAGCAGTAAAGGACAGATTCTTCACAATGTGGCTCAGTGAAGGAATCTACTGCTTCATATCCTAGAAACATCAATGAGAGAGAGACATCGATCAGCCGCCTCCTGCACGCCCCCCTACAGGGGATGTGCCCACAACCAGGATACATGCCCTTGACCAGAATCAAACCTGGGACCTTTCAGTCTGCAGGCCAATGCTCTATCCTCTGAGCCAAACCGGTTTCGGCAGGCCCTATAACTTTTAAGACAGAGATGCCTCAGTATCTTCCATTATATCCGATTCAGCTGAAAACTAACACCACCTGCAACCCTGTGAGTGAAAGTCTTTTGAATCTCCCATCTATGCCAGGAACCCAGCCAATAACAACATAAAAAACTGCCCATCAACCTGGTATGGTTGTAATTAACTAGTTATTAATAATAGAAAAAGAACAAAGGGGAGGCCAGACATTATAGATATGTCATTTGGGCAGCTTCACCAGAAAGTTACATTTCACATTCTTCTGAGAACCACTAGCCTTTTCCTTGCATATCACTAGGGGAAGAAGTCGGGTTGACATAGGAAAGGTACTTGCCTGTCAGTCAAACCTAGGAACAGAGATCATTGGCCAGAGTGGGTGGAGCCAATGCAAACCAGGAACATTTGGGAATACATAATCCCCTAAACAGCAGAGCTCGCACTCTGGGCTCTTGGCTCTCTCCACTCTCTAGTCCCTTTGGCTTTGCTCCTGCCCATGTTCAACCACATAGCCATGTGGCCATGTGGACTCCACACGCAATGGACTGATGGACTGCAGTGGCAAACACAAACTAAGCTAGTCTGATGCTGGACTGGACTATGCCCTACATGGAATGGGAACTCTAGAGATTGGCTTCCATTGTAGCACTACTGAAGCCACAGCCACATTTCTTCTCTGGCCCAACACAGGGAAATGGGGCAAGGGAAACTCAGAGGTGTAAATTCCACAGAAATAAAGCTTTCTACAATATTTCCCATGAGGGTCTCAGAAAATTCCTTTTCTAGGGATATTGCAAGGAGCCCAACATATCTCACTAGCAACAGGAGGGAAAAAGGACCTCTTTCCACTGATAACAAACGTGCAGAATTATAATAATTGATTGTCTTACATCACTGAGGGGATTTGTTTTACAGAAGTAGATAACTGTAGCAATGGGTCTCCTGACTCCTCATCCATTAGTCTCTATGCTGTCCTCTTCACATTCTGCTTCCTCCTACTTCCACTTCTCAGTACAACCAACACTGTTTTTAAACATCTACAATATTTAAAGTATTCTAGATACAATCAAACCTCGGTTCTCAAATGTCTCCTACCTCGAACAATTCAGTTCTCAACCAGGTTGTTCACAGAAAAAATGTCTCAGTGTGGAAAAAAACTTTGGTTTTTTTACTTGACAACCCTTTCATGCTGGTACTTCAGCATGACAAAAAGCATCTTTCAGGAAACAAACAAAGAAGAGAACACCTTTGTTGCTAGCTAAATCCAAGATTAGCACAATTTTGAAAAATTAAGAGGCAATCAAGAGTGCTAATTTGCTAAGGGTATGAAAGTGCTCACAAAACAACAATCACAAGCAATAGAAGAAGTAGAAAAAAAATGTTGATTTGGATAAACAAAAAGCAGTTAGCCAGTGATAACATTTCAGAGGCAGTGATATATGGAAATTTTGATTAAGGCTAGCAGAGAGGGTAGTTCGATAAATTTAAGAAAAAAAAGTATTTATTTATAAATAGTACATTAGACATGTGCTGTATATAAGAAAGTTGGGAGTTTGGAACAGATTAATTCAATTTACATTAATTCATCAAATTCGTGGGGGAAAATGATTTGGTTTTCAAACCAATAACTTCTAGAACAGCCTCCCTGGAACAAATTTAGTTCAAGAACCGAGCACAGTTTTAACTCTCATGGTCAAGAATGAACGACCGGCTAAACAAATAATTGTCACACAACTTGGTCAAAGTGATATGGGAAAATGGGACTGGAACGCATGGTGTTCCTCTGGGCAGGTTGGTTCCCGGGTTCTTTGTCAGGTGGAGTGGAAGAATGAAATGATAGAAAAAGGTGGTACAGTAAAAGGTGGAAATTTACTGAGAAACAAGCAGTCTCCTACTAGGGAGGGGAAAGAGTCCCACTGAGCCCCTTTGCCTTTGGTTTCTAAAGGCTGCAGATCTTTGTGCTTTGATATCCCCTCTGATTGGTCACTATCCCCCTTAGATGGGTTACCACAGCAACTCTAGAGCTCAAACCTCAGGTGAAGTACAGGAAGTACGTACAGAGATTCTCTCCTCCCTTATTATTTCCTTATTCCCTCTGGGCTTTCTTCTTTCCTCTCTGAAAGAGGGGCTTCCTTCCTTTGTTCTGTAAATGTGTACCTTTCTGCAGCTCTCAGCTCCCTTATTTTATGTAAATGAACTCTTTGCAGCTCTATAGCCCTGTGCTTTTTCAATGGATCCCTTAATTTCTAAAATTTCCTAAACCTGCCTATTTCACCCCTAAAAAGTCATTTTAAAAATACCAATATAATTATGTAGAGAATGGATAAAGAGGAATGGTGTGTGTGTGTGTGTGTGTGTGTGTGTGTGTGTGTATTGCATGTGTACAGTGGTTAGAGAGGCAAGCATGAAAGGAGTAAAGAAAACTTTACAAAAGACTTGGCAACCGATCATACATTAATTATATACTAGACAGATAAAGATAATTATGACATGATATAAATTCACTCTTATACTTTATTCAAAAGTATTACTTTTAAGTTATTTGTAGCATTAACTCTCCCACTATTATAATGTGATTATATGAATGTGTATTTTACCTTGATTGCATCATTGCATATAGTTATTTTCTATAAAAAGAACACTAGAAGAAAAATAGTTACATTTTCCCCTCATATCCTCAATATTTCCATCTCTAAAAACCTATTTAGAAAGTAGAGCCTTATTTGCTAGCAATGCCTATTTAAGTCATGAGTCAGATGACAAATGAAAACATTATGGGACATCTATTCATTCCATCATCCCAAATAGGTAATCAAAATTCCCTTGAATAGCTTAAAATCTAGGAAGTTTCTTAATAGTTTAGGATCCATTACAGGCCACAGAAACCTTTTATACAAAAAGGGACATATTACTTGTATTCTGTGGCTTAAAAATTATCAGATTATCTGGAAAGTAAGTTGGAATGTTTAAGAAAGTTTCCAGCCCCCAGAATTGTCCCACTACTGCTATGTTTGGAGATGCTACACAAGGCATTGGAGAAAGTTGAAGATATAGGAAGCTGTTAACTCGAACCCATGTTGCCTCTGGCATCATCTGAACAGCAAAGTCATGGTCTCTATCCCAACTAACTTAGCTCCAAATTCAAGTCTCATACGATTGTACAAGACTGGTGAAATCCAAATCACACCTGGAACCTTAGTAACAAGGACATATGGAAAATGTTTTGTTTTGATTATTTTTTAACCTCTGGAAGTCACAGAAAAGTTGGAATGCATTTTGAACAATCCACATGATCCATCAAAAAGGCTTACTGTGATTTTACGAAATAAAGAAGTCAAAGTACAGACTGAAGAAGTTCTATTCTCTCCACTCAACTGTGACCACTGAAAAGGTCAGACTGATTTATCTGCTGTGTTAGAGATGATAATGTGTAGAAACCACATTTAAAACCACCAGAACCAAGGAAAATACATTTTTAATTTATTTAAGTCAAAATCATGTTTTAAAAAATTATGAACATCGATCTTGAAAACATACATAACACAGATGATACTGCTTTAAAGCTAATACAAAGCTTTAAATATTTCCTCATCTATATTTAACCAAATTTCTTTTTATTATAAAACTAGAGGCCTGGTGCATGAAAATTCATGCACTGAAGGCAAGGTCCCTCAACCAGACCTGCCCTCTCTCATAGTCTGGAAGCCCTCAGGGTAGGAGGCAACCCAGCAATCAGGGGAAAGCGACTCGCCCCATCAGACCTCTGCTGCTGCCACTACTGGCAGTGCAAGCCTTGGCCGGACCTGGTTACCTGATCCTCAAGGGGTCCTGGGGGGCTAGGCAGCCACCATCCAAGGCTTGCCTGCACCTTGGGCCAGCCCTGGTCGGCTAGGGGCTGAAAGGACTGCAGGACTCAGGAGGCAGGCACGTGGATTGGTTGGACCTGCCTAGGGGTAGGCCCAGCCATGCCACATGCCTACTGCTACAGCAGGGCTGAGAGGACTGGGTGCCGCAATCTAGTGGCGATGAGCGCCACCATTTTTGAGGGCGTGGCAGTCAATTAGCATATTCCCTCCCTATTGGCTGAGGCTATTGCCATCTTTGTGAGGGTGTGACAGTCAATTAGTATATTCTCTCTTTATTAGACAAGATTTGAGTCCATTCTGATATGTGTTTGCCAGAGAAATTTCAAATTCTTACTCGCAGTACATAATGTTTTCATACTATAAAGCCCATTGTTTTAATTTTGAATATCTGAAAATAAAATATTTCAAAGATATTAATATATTTTAGGTTCCTTATGTCCTGGTTTGAACCAACTGTCATTTCCTCTCATAATCTATTTACATAATACAGAGCAAATTTGGTAAATGCATGATGAACAATACCCATAAATACACTTAAAATTATAAAAATCTACTTAGGCTTATTTTGAGCAAAAATTCTGCAAAAGGACATATTGGGAAAGTTTTTATTCTGCATTAAAATATTATTGTAAATATGAATAATTTCTCTGAAAATATGATAAAAAGCTTTTTCCTAAGGAAAGTATATACTTCCCAAATGTGAATCTTAGTAAAAATATTAAAAATAGTTAATATTCTCCTATCTAATCTATTTTGAAGAATGATTTCTTCAGGCTTATGAATTTTGTTAACTTTCAAGTTTTCATCCTGAAAATTGAAAAGTTGAAATTTTATCAAAAGATTAGCTGAGAGAAAAGGAAGCCCTGTGGTTCAATGAAAAGTCATATGTTATTAATGTGTGTAGACTGCAGCTGTAACACATGAATCATAATAAGGAGCTGAAAGTTTCACTGTTCAGTGAACAAAACTATTAGTCTAATTCAGCCTCAGTTTAGTTGTAAGAGTTGGCAATGAACCAACTGGATAGCTGGATGCAGTTATAGTGATAAATTGATTTTTCCCTTTATAAAACATAGGCAGCTAAGGCTCATTCCCACAAGGACAGACTAATAATATGACATACAAAAACCAAAAACATCAGACTGGGAATGTCTACCTTAAAAATTTTGTAGATATTTTCTACTCTCTTTAAAAGAGATCTCTGAAAAGTCACTTAAAATAACTCAAGAAATCCTCCACCATATTTACATGCCAGCACCATAGAAAATATCAATTTCCTACACCTCAACCCAAAAATATCATCTTATATGTAATCATGGATTATTACTTCTGAAGGGTGGGGCTATGAGTAATTTTTAATAAATTTTTTGCTTATCTCTATTTTCCACAATGAGTATTTTTTCTATAGAGAGTAATCCATAAAGTAGAGAAAAAAGTTATTTACAGGCCCCTTCAAAGGAGCAAGTTTTAAAATTCAGTGATATTTTTCAATTATACTTGACATACAATATTATATTAATTTCAGGTGTATACCCCAGTGATTAGACATTATAAAATTTACCAAATGTTCACCCTGAAAAATCTCATATCCATCTGACACCATCCATAGTTATTAGAATATTATTGACTACTTGAGGCTCAGTGCACAAAATTCATGCATGGGTAGGGTTCCTAGGCCTGGCTGGTAATTTGGGCAGATCTGCGGGGCAACTGGTGGAGGGCACCTGCCTTGCTGGCCTGGGGCCTGCAGGTTGAGGGCAGCTCCAACATTGAATGTCTGCCCCCTGGGAGTAAATGCATGTTATAGTGACTGGTCAATCCAAAGATTGGTCGATTTGCATATTAGGCTTTTATTATATAGGATATTCCCTATGCTACACTTTATACCCCAAAATTATACTAGAACTAATAATTTGTACTTCTAGTTCCCTTCACCTTTTTCACCCATGTCCCCAACTCCAACCCCATCTGGCAACCATCAAAATGTTCTCTGTATCTTTAAGTCTGTTTCTGTTATGCTTATTCATTTATTTTGATTTTTATATTCAAATGTTGACAGATAGGCACATATTGCTATTTTATTGTTCATATTTTTATCTTTTTTTCTTCTTTAAGAACACTCTTTAACATTTCATGTAATATTGATTTGATGGTGATAAACTCGTTTAGCTTTTTCTTGTCTGTGAAGCTATCTGATTTTTTATTCTAAATGATAGCTTTGCTGGATAAGTAATCTTGGTTGTAGGTCCTTGCTTTTCATCACTTGCATATTTCTTGCAATACCCTGCGACCAGCAAAGTTTCATAAATCAGCTGACAGTATTATGGGAGCTTCCCTGTAGGTAACTAACAGTTTCTCTCTTGCTGCTTTTAAGATGTTCTCTTTGTCTGTAACCATTGGCATTTTAATTATGATGTGTTAGTATGGGCCTCTTTGGATTCATCTTGTTTGGGAATCTTTGCATTTGTCAGACTTATATATCTATTTTATTATGTTAACAAACCCTTATACCATCTTACAATAACACATTAATAAATAGTGGTAAGCCCAGCCAGGGTGGCTTAGTGGTTGAGTATCAACTGATGAACCAAAGGTCACAGTTAGATTCCCAGTCAGGGCATATGCCCAGCTTTTGGGCTCAATCCCCATTGTGGGGCATGCAGGAGGCAGCAAATCAATGATTCTTTCTCATCATTGATGTTTCTATTTCTCTCTCTCCCTCATCCTCCCTTCCTGAAACTAATAAAAATATACTTTAAAAAAATAAAATAAATGCTTTATTTATGTAACTAACCCTTGGGGTTATTTAATGCAAATCTAATAGTCTTTATGATTGAACATTTTTGATAACCAGGCTGGCAAAATGATTTTCAACTCTTAGCCAAGATGTAGGGCCCTAAAGCCCAGTGAAGGAGTGAAATATAGCTCTGGGAACAGAAACAAGCCCTAAGGATAAGGTCAGCTTAAAGTGGTAAGGGGAAAAGAGAAGCAGGAATACTAGCAGGAGAGAAATTTCTCTCTGAGTATTAAGATGCTTTAGTGCAATGTTGAAGGAACAAACTAGACTGTGATAAACAGAGGACACAAGCAAGTGTTGAGTGAGTTGTACATTGCCTTTGTGTCATTTGTACTTCGATAAATAGTCTAGGAGCACCATGAAAAGAGGGGCTATAGGAAAAAAAATGGCGGCAGAATAGACAGACGTGTCCCAAGCCTTGTCCTGAGCAGATAGAAAGAACAGACAAGGGTTGCACTGGGCGTGTTTGTTGGCGAGTTAAGGGACAGCTATACTCCAGGAGAAGGTGGGGGACTACGGCTGTGTTTTCTCCTGGAGCCACCAGCTCAAATATGGAGACCACGCCATCTTGAATTTGGCACTGAATACTTAGATTTAACATCAAAAGCATGAGATTAAATATAAATAATTGGATTTGACCAAAAGTACAAACATTTGTGCTTCAAAGAACACAATTAAGAAAGTAAAAAAATAAATAACCTCAGAATAATAAATATATATATGTATATATTACTATATATGTGCAAATCATATATAAGAAACTTGTATCTATAATATATTTTTAAATCTCTTATAATTCAATAAATAAAAACAAGTAACTCAATTAAAACAATGAGCAAAGAATCTGAATAGACATGTCTCAAAGAAAAATATAGAGATGGCCAATAAATACATAAATGATGCTCAACATCGTAAGTCATCAGAAAATGTAAATTAAAGAAACACAATGAGATGCCACTTCATACCCACTAAAATAACTAAAATAAAAAAATCGTATCATAGCAAGTGTTGGCAAAGATATCAAGAAATTGGAATCCTCATACACTGAGGATAATGTAAAATGTTGAAACCATTCTGGTAAATAGTCTCTGATATTTCCTCAAATGATTAAACATATAGTCACATGTGACCCAGCGTCCACTTCTATAGAAGAAATTAAACCATATATCCACACACAAAAAAAATTTTTACATGAATGTTTATATCAGCACTATACATAATAGCTAAATGATACAACCCAAATGTTTATCAGTGGGCAAATACATAAACAAAATCTGGTAAATTCATACATTGGAATTTTAATATGCATTCATAAAAAGTAATGAATACAGATACATACAATATGGATAAATAATAGTAATGAAAACATTACTATTCAAATTACTAGAATGACAGAAGAGATATTACTGATATCTCTTTATAGCTAAGAGAAAAAAGTCAGTCACAGAAGTCTACATATTATATGAGTCCATTCATATGAAAGTCCAGAATAGGGATCCCACAGAAATAGCAAGGAAATTAGTGGCTGCTTAGGACAGGAGGGAGGATATGGGGGATAAGCAGATGATAGTTAAAAAAGTTTGAGGTTTCTTTTTGAGATGATGAAATGTTCTAAATAATCAACAGTGGTGATGATGCATGTATCTCTGAATATAATAAAAACCATTCACTTGAACAATTTAAATGGGTGACTTGTATGATATGTGAATCATATTTCAACAAAGCTATTTTACAAATTGATAAAACAGGAAAAAGATTGATAATACAGAAAATTGATAACCCATCGAAAATTAGTACTAATGAAAGAATTAGATCATTTTATCAGCATAATGACCGATTTTTAACATCTCTTTCAACTATTGATAGATCAAGCAGATAAAAAATCAGCTTTCTACAGAAAATTTCAACAGCGTAACTAAATAATATTGAGTGAGAAGACTCAGAGTACTAGAATATATGATTTTCTCAAGTACACATGGAACATTTTCAAAATCAACACGTATAAGGGCATAAAACAACTCCTCAAAGTTGCAAAAAACGTGTCACACAAACCCCCATTTTGTAATTAGTATGCAATTAAGGTAGAAATTAATAGCAAAAATAAATTTTTAATTCCATGCATTTAGAAACTAACTCATTGGTCAAAGATTGACTCATAATAGAAATTTTATAAATATGTCCACATATTTTTTAAGAAATCTGAAATGTTATAAGAGTATAATGCTACCTTAACATAATCAAATATTTCACAAATAAGGACATTAGAGATTTGTACTTTCTCAAGAATTATTAGGTTTATAAATATCAGGAGAAAACAGTGAGGAAAAGAAATTTCTACTTTGTAGACAGGAAAGTTTATGCAGCTATAAACAAAAATATTAGATATTGCTGTAAGCCTCATCTAAGAATGGCTATATGGGTAAAAAGTTAACGAAGTCAGATTTTTCTAAGCCTTTCTCCTGTAAATAGATAATTATGAGTATCCATTTCCATGGAAGAAGTGTTGGAGAGTTCCTGGTTTTTGTGATCCCTCTCCCAGTAACATAATTATTCCAATCAAAAAGATATTAGATAAGGAGAGCCCGAATAAACAAGGTTTTATAAACAAGGCTTTTTCCTAAAATTTTCCTTTCCCCACCTAAATCAGTCTAAGTTTAGCATACCTATTTTAATAGACCTCCCAGAAACAACATCATAACATCAACAGGCAAAAATGTAACCATATTTTTTATTTTCTGGAGCACTAGGTGATAAGATAATTAAATCAATACTGTATATATTTTGCTGACACAACTTAAAATAGACATTCTGTGGTAAAAACGGTATGTTACATACAGATAAATAATTTAAGAACAGGTAGTTAAGAATACTACTAAGACTCTAGTTTGTTTGGCTCAGTGGAGAGAGCATCAGCCTGCAGACTGAAGGGTCCTGGGTTCTATTCTGATCAAGGGCACATACTGGGGTTGTGGGCTCCATCCCCAGAAGGGGGCGTGCAGGAGGCAGCTAATCAATGATTCGCATCACTGATGTTTCTATCTCTCTCCTGCTTCCTTCCTCTCTGAAATCAATAAAAATATAATTTAAAAAAATCATTATAAAAAAGAATACCACCAAATTAAAATACTTTTTTAAAAATTTTATAGGTTAACTTTCAAATTATTTTAGAATAAGAGTGACTGGCTAAAATTTAGCTACCAAACTAAAATTTATGGACTCTAAAGTATCTATTGACATTTAGAATAAAACTTAAAAATTTAGGTGCTAAAACTGTATCTATGGGATGGGATATGCATGTATCAGAAATATGAAATATATAGAACAAAAATCTAAAAAAAAGTTTCAACATTATTAAGCTAATAATTCAAAATTCTCAGTAATGTTTTAAGACATAGGATGAAGGATATAGTTATTTATAGGCAATTCTCAAGGACAGGTATATCTCCACAGTGGTTTATCATCATATACACTAGAGCTGATTCTTTTAATATCATACATGCAATGAGCACCCTTTACTTCTATTTATGCTGTATAATGAACATCACTAATAATTATAGTGACATGTTACCATTAATTATTTTGTTTGTCCCAGGCTCTCTGTCATGTACTAGTTGTTATTTTTATTTCATTTTAAAGATATATATAAACTCTGAACCCACAAAAGTTCAATTAGGTCATATATCCATTAAACATTCAACCCCAAGTCTGTAGTTTTCAAAAGTCCTTCCCTCATTTGTCTCTCGTGTCCACAGTGGAGATGTGCCCGCAAGCAAGGTACATGGCCCCGACCAGAATCGAACCTGGGACCTTTCAGTCCGCAAGCTGACACTCTATCCACTGAGCCAAACCGGTCTCAGCTTATCTGTTAGTTTTAAAACAAAATCCAAATAGGTCTGTCTACACCTCAGAGTGTGAAAAATACAATATACCCTTAACAGTCTTTCACACTCCAGAATAAAATGCAAGAATAGTAATGACCTTAAGCAAGAGGTTCCCTGTGCTGCTTTTGGCTAACTATGTCTACCTAGCAAGGACTGTCCACTGATTCCTCAGGCTGCCTTTATGGCATTGGGACTGCTGGTTTATTTTCAAATAGCTCCCCATTCTCAGGAACCAATGTATTACAGTTGGTTTTGAATAACTTTAAAAGTGAAATGGTGCAAGTATCATTTTTCAACTCATGTTTTGCAGTCTTCTATACCCTCTTACAGAGCAGCAGTTCTCACATTTTAACATACATGATAAAGAGGGCCATGGGACTTATCATTGCTATAGCCAAGGCACTTCTCAAAAATGCTGTTTGCATAGATCTGAAATAGGCCTGGTGATTTCCAAATGATTCTGATTTAGGTGATGTTCCAAAGACAATTTGAGAAAAATAATGGGATTTTATCCTTCTTCATGGTACACTGAATATGATGATAACCATGTTTAAAAAATAAAAGGGGCAAGGTAAACAGCAGGTTTAGATGAACACATTATGTCCTACTGCTGCTGCTTTCTAGGTCTGACCTAGGACAAATCTCTTAACCTCTCTGAATCCCAGTATTGTGAGGATTTAATGAGATGAAATGTGAAAGCCCTTAACATAGTACTTACCATTTACCAAAGTTCTCAAAAACATTTGCTTCCTTTCACTTTTCCCTTTTAAAACTCAGATCTTTGTATTCCACATTCAGTTTTCTTTCTCTTCCACATTACTAAGAAAGAGCAAAATGCTGCAACTCAAAAATGCCTGTCTTCTTAAACTCCTATGCATTGAACCAAGGCTATTCATTTCCTTGATGATTAATCTTCTACTCGTCACTAGTTGAATTTTCCACTGGCACCAGTACTTTTTTGGCATTTTAAGCCTTCTCTGGGCAATAGCCCCATTTGTTTGGAGAAAATAAAGGATAGAAATTTAACATTTAACAAAACAATTTATAATGCACTATGTTCTGACAGGAGGAATTCACCTGAGCTTTGTTACGGAGACTTTTCTGGTTTCTTCTGAAATGGCTGTCAAGTAGCTTGAGTTATTTTGGCCTGTGCAGGGAGCGCTGACCAGTTTTTATTCTGGCTTCAAATAGAAATAAATTACTTTCTATTACTGGACGCATTACAGGAGACCTAAGTGCTCTGGGAGAGCTAAAAGAATATAATCTCCAAACTGGGTAATAGCAGTGCTATGGAAGAAGACAGGAAAGAAATGTAAAAAGCTGGGCAGCATATATTCTAATCTTCATGATTTCCTTGATACAGGGTAGGTGGGTGAAGTACAGAAGAATATTCTCTCACTGATTAACTTCTTAGAGTCTATGGGCTTTTCATGTTAAAGGGACCCTTAATTTATAAAATGATTTCTAATGGAAAACAAATGGTAGTAAACTTTAAGAAAGGACAGAATGGTATAGTCATTAAAACATTATTGAAGGAATATGAAACACTTATTTGAAAGAACTACTGGCATAGCCAAAAAGGATCTTTAAGCTCTCAATAACTCTCTAGCTCTGTTTCATTTCAAAATTTAGATTTCATAACCACCAACAGAAAATATCAGCAGGTTTGATTTATATTTAGGATTTATTTTGCCCATCTTTCACTTACAATCCTCTTATTGGCAAAAAACAAATACTTGGAAACAAAAATGAGATAAAATGCATTTATCAGTACAACCTACTCTCAGGAATCTAATTTGCAATACTTATTTTATCCAGAACTAAGTCTGAATCTGCTCCTATGTCTTGTGACATTGGTGATGTTATTCAACTTCCGTAGCCCTCCATTTTCTTATGTGTAATACAGGAATAACACTAATTCCCTCATAGAATTACTATGAGAATGAAATAAAGTATCTAGGACGGATGCTGGACCATAGTGGGCACTCAACAAATAAGTAAATATTTTTACATAAATAACAAGACACATTATAATTAAAATGCCAAAGGCAAAAGAAAAAGAGAGAATCTTGAAAGCAGCAAGAGAAAATCAGTTAGTTACCTAAAAGGGAGTACCCATATGACTGTCAGCCGATTTCCCAACAGAAACTATGCAGCCTAGACAGAAGTGGCAAGAAATATTCAAAGTGATGAATAGCAAGAACCTACAACCAAGATTACTCTACCCAGCAAAGCTACCCTTCAGAATTGAAGGTCAGATAAAGAGCTTCACAGATAAGAAAAAGCTAAAGTAACTCATTACTGCCAAACCAGTATTAAATGAAATGCTGAAGGGTATTCTTTAAGAAGAGGAAAAGAAGAAAAAGATAAAGATAAAAATCATGAACAACAAAGTAATAACAAATACATACATATCAACAAGTGAATCTAAAAATCAAGTGAATAAAGAATCAGATGAACAGAATAAACTGGTGAATATAACAGAATCAGGGGCATAGAAAGGGAATGGACTGACAATTCTCAGGGGCAAAGGGGTTTGAGGAGAGCGAGAAGAGACTGGACAAAAATCTTACACCTATGGACGAGGACAATGGCGGAGGGTAAGTGCATGGAGTGGGGGTGGGGAATCAGATGGAGAGGAGCTATCGGGGGAGGGGAAGAGGAACATCTGTAAAAAACTGAACAATAAAGATTTATATTACAAATAAAATATTAATAAATATTTTTTAAAAAGCTTATTTGCCACAGGAAATTTTAAGTGATTGGATTTCTTTAGAACCAAATGTTTGAGCTTTTGCTTTTTTAGAGTTGAGATAGTCACAATCTTTAGTTTTAATGAATTTATTAGTGTTTCTTACTATAATCATTATCTGAGGCTTTCCCCCCATGGATTTATCTATGGAAGAATGCAGAGTACCTATCACTTCATTGATATGAAGGTATTCAGATTTATTTGAAATATAGCGTACTGTACAGTGATACCTAATATTTGGAAGTTCATTTATATAAGAATTTGTCACAATTATAATAAGTTAAATATATCATTTTCAAAAATTTAATTGTATATAGGCAAAATTACAGAAGTCTTGAAATATGCTACAGCTTGGAGTTTAATTGCAACTGGAAAACTATCCTTTGGAAAGCATATGTGGATGGAAATATTTATGAGTTGGCATAGAGAGCTGGCACAGTACATTTGCTATGGGATAATTTTAACTGTTACGTTGTTTTACAAGCTGAATTTTATCTGTTGCTTTTATGGAAGGATTGAACAAGTCTATACATTCATGATACATGCTTAGGTTGCTAATTTAGTTTCAACTCCAGATATGCTTGAGAAGATTTAACAAACTTCCTACAGAAAAATGATCAAATGAAACAAACTGTGGAAAATTTTCCACATAAGGGCATCATGGTAGTTCACATTCTCTATCGTTTCCTATATCATCAATTTTGCACAAGATTTTGATAAAGGAAAAGATTAGCCTCAAGAATCTTATTATTTTGGACCATAAAAAAAATGCAAAAGTAAACAATGATCAAACCAAAGAAGTCATGAAACAATGAGAATCGTGACATGCATGTTAAATAGAAAAGGGAGTCATGTAATAAGTTTTCTGCTCATTCTCATTATAATCAAAGTTTGTCAAAACAGACTAGCCTTTGCCCCAAAAGATTTGAAATTTCTAAGTTTATTCTTAAGTATTAAAATAGCTCCACTTTAGGAATATTATTAATGTCATGTGTCCACCTCTGAATGCATACTTCAAAAATATTAAATTTTAGTAATATGTCTTATGGAAATATCTATATATAAAGTTGTTCATGCAATACTATTAAAATAAAAAAAAATTAAAAATCTAAAATTGTCCAAAGTAAGCAAGTGATTAATGAGATACATTCATAGTGGATTAGTCTGTAGCTATTGAAAAATGATGTAGGAAAATATAATGATATGAGGAAATGGGCATTTGAATTCAAGTGAAAAAAAATAAATAAAGTGAACCTATTTTTGTTTAAAAATTGTGCCTATGCACTGGAAAACTGGTTTTAGTATTCACCGGTGGTTTTCTCTATGTGATACGGACTTATAGTAATTTATTTGCTTAGAAATTAAATGTACATTGTGAAATTATAGCAATGAATACATATTTATCTTTGTGATAAGAAAGTGCTTATTATAAAAATGAAAAAAAGGTATATAAGTAGTGACAACTGTCTTTTTACAAACAAGCAGACTACTTCTCTATTGACATTTTTGCTTCCAACGTCCTGTCAGAGTACTGAGTTGGATCAAACCAGGACAAATCACCAGAAGAGCCAACTCATAAATCAAGGAAGAAAACTGAACGAAGGCCAAATGTATGTTAGGAACTAGGGAACCAGAACTAAGTCAGAACCAGGGAACCCAGAAAGCATTACACAGGTTATCCAGTGATCAAAGGGCCAGAAACTGAAACCCAAGGGGTGGAAAGCAATTGTTTCTGGGCCCAGCTCCATCTTCCATGTTAAAGGTCTCTCAGTCAGACTTTAACAGAGCTCTAGGTGAGCTGCAATTTTCCTGAAATTGTATTAGGAAAGGCAACTATGAAAAGAAGTACTTTAAATTCTAGATAAACTAATGGCCTAAATTTAAATTCTAAACTCCAACGTGAAATTTCAGTCTCTGATTCTAGAGTAGTTTGCTGTGAATGTTATGAGGAAAAGATAAGGTTGTACACAGCTTGGGAATTCCCCTGCTAATGTTCCCCCAAACTTTAAAGGAAATCCTCTTCCAATAGTACTATAGCTATGGTGAAAGGTAATCACTTAATTAATTTTAAATAATTATCTCCATATTAAAATAATCTAAAGTCAGTTCAATTTCCTTCATAAGCTGGCAATGTGGGTTTTTTTTTTAATTCACCTCTGAATTTCTCCAAGAAAGAAATACAGGACTCAAGAATATCAGTATAGCCCTGACCGGTTTGGCTCAATTGATAGAGCTTTGGTCTGTGGATTAAAGGGTACCGGGTTCGATTCCAGTCAAGGGCATCTACCTTGGTTGCAGGCACATCCCAAGAGGTGGTGTGCAGGAAGCAGCTGATTGATGTTTCTCTCTCACTGATGTTTCTGACTCTCTATCCCTCTCCCTTCCTCTCTGTAAAAAAATCAGTAAGATATATTTTCTAAAAAATAAGAATATCAGTATTGCCTTGGCCACTTTGGTTTAGTGGATAGAGCATCAACCTGAGGATTGAAGGGCCCCAGGTTCTATTCCGGTCAATGACACATGCCTGGGTTGCAGGCTCAATCCCCAGTAGGGGCTGTGCATGAGGCAGCCAAACAATCTCTCATCATTGATGTTCCTGTCTTTCTTTCCCTCTTCCTTCCTCTCTGAAATTAATAAAAGTTTATTTTTTAAAAAGAAAAACAAAAGAGTATCAGTATTATAAGAAAGACTAGAAGTACAGTTTCTTCAGGGACCAACCTTTAAGTTTCTAGAGGACAAACCCTTGTGCCAATAGAAGGCCATTACTTAAAATTTAACCAACATCCAGCTTGGATGGACTTGGAGAGCATTGTGCTAAGTGAAATAAGCCAGTCAGAGAAAGGCAAGTACCATAGGATTTCAGTTGTATGTGGAATCTAATGGACAAAATAAACCAACGAAATAAAAACAGACTCATAGAGGAGACTGAAAGCTGTCAGAGGAGAAGGGGTTGCATGACTGGGTGAAAAAGGTGAGGGGAAAAATAGAAAATATACCCAGAGTGTATTAAAGCTTTGCCTACAGAGGTAAAGACGGAACCCCCATTTTAAAAGAAGAAGGGAGAAATAGTGTTCTATATAGTATAACAATGGCTACTCACAAGAGGGCACAGAATAGGAACTATAGATTTTAACACTCAAATAAGGGTTGTGGTGGTCAAGGGTAATGAAGCAATCACAGAGATATGGGCAAGACTGAACCCTTAAGACCTGCACCCAGAAAGATATAAGAGAGGAACTCTTAGCACATAAAGTAGGACTTTCTTACAATGTAACATAAGGGTACCAGAAATAGGTATTGTGGTTTATTTTAGAAAGGAATCTATATTCAAGTGATGAGTAGGAAAACACTCAGAACCATATTGCTAAACACATAACCTATAAGGTATCAAAATAACCAAAATATTACAATATTATTAAAAATCTACATTTGACTTCAATATATTTTGCCATTGGCAGTTACAAAGCAGCTTGGATTCTGGAGCTTTCAATTGAAAAACAAATTGGTTCCTTTAAATTGCACTTAGCATAAACAAATGGACAGAATAACCAACGATGACTGTATAATATCTAATTATAAACTCAGTATAATTAAGAGAACTCATTAGCCTTATAAAGAAATTAGACAAGTATGGATTATTTTGCTTTTAAGAAGTTATTTCAGTCCTCTGTACCTAATTTTTTCATCTATCTAATGTCATTACTAGCCCTCACTTTACTGGGCTTAATTCATAGGAGCTAACACAATGGTCCTATTTTCCAATCTACAGTTTTACAGGACTTTTTCCTAATGTTTAGGCTTAAAAAGGTATAAAAATTAAATATACTCATCAACACACGTAAGAGATTATTTTTATTGAAATGTATAAAAGACTAGAAAAAACTGTGATAGCTCATCACAGTTAATCTTACCTTCAAAGTCAAACAATTGATGCACATAACTGCACAGAAACTTTATTTAATATGACCTTTTCCCCTTTCTTTCCTTTTGATTCAAACTTGAGTCATCAGGCATCCTGACTCACCTGCCTCCTCCTCCCTTAAAGGACCACTCACTTCCTTCATCATTAAGCCTTCAGAACAATGAAGTTCTGATCATCCTCAAATAATCTTAGGAACAAAGCCGTGGGTCTGTTGAGCCCAGAAACAGCTTCAGTCAAACTACAGATAACATCTAGCCCTCAGTTGTATTTAAAACCAGATGACGGGATACCACGGCTGACATCAGGACCGGCTGCGCTGAGCAACTACCCTTTACCCTAGTGCTGACGAGTCAGGAGAGACCATGATCCTGACCACCACCCTAAATCCCTTAGTGATAATTATTAATAATTTTTTCCCTACAGCCCATACCCTGGAAGCCATCAGGAAGCCAAGTCACTGACCATGTCTCTAGGCATGGGCCACTTTCTGAAATAAACCCTTATTTTCAACGCTGCAAACTCCTATCACGTCTTACTGGACTTTGGTGCATACAGGCAAACAGACCCCTTCAGTCCCAGAACAAATGACTAAAAATGTTTGATATCATTAGGTGAATACCCTAATCTAAATGTAAAGTTTTTATCTTTAATTAGGGGAAAAAATCAAGATGATTGAGTTCTCCTAAGAGTATAGCATGTTCATGGTGTTTCCTTATTTCTTCCTTAAAATTAAAATTGTGTATGAAGGAAGAAACTAGAAATAAAAAAAACCCTACCTTTCCCCGGTGCAAAGCTGAAGAGGCGGCTCTCAGAGGTGCTTGTTTTCAGGCCTGACAGGAAGGAAGCACTCAGGGGATCCATTTCCTGTAGCTATTATCAGCGGTTTCCACAGCCATGATGGAAGTCTCTCACCCCTCCTCACTCTCAGATGTCCTAAAAAGTCAGAGATATGCTTACTCATTATTTTATAATAGAAAAATAAAATACATGAATTAGAGAACGGAGCATGGCTCTTTGGTGACTAGAAACATGTTTTTTTTTCTTAATTTGAAAGTATATTTTATATTTTTGTTCTGAAATAATTTAAAACTTCCATAAATGCTATAAGAAGTATAGAAAATACTCATATTCTTCACTCAGATTCATCAATTGTTAATTTTTTGCCACATTTGCCTCATTTCTCTCTCATTCTCTATTTATATGCATGTGTATGTACATGTAAAAACACTTTCCTGGACTGTTTGAGAGTAAATCATAGACATTGTACCTCATTATCCCTCTAATACTTCAGCGTGTATCTCTTGAGAAAAGGACATTCTCTTACATAGCTCCAATACCATGCACAATACTAAGAAATTTAACATTGATGCTGCTAATGCTAATCTATTGTCCATATTCAAATTTCACCAATTATTCAGGCACATAAATTCTTAGTAAGCAATTTTAACAAATAAACTAGACATTTTCTTTAAGGTACAATGGACTATCAGAAGTTACAAAAAGCCAACTTATCTCCCAGAATACACTAGGTACAAACATATATATGTAACTAATTTGTTAAATGTAACACAGGCTAGCTATCTACTAGAAATGGGTAACTAGAAATCAAGAGAATGTATACAAATAACAGATGGAATTAATATTTAATGTACTTTTTTCTTATAAAACATGAAAAAAGTGAAAAGATCTTTATTTTATCTTGATACCTCATTGAATGAATTCAAATATATTAGAAGTCTGCAGGATGCTAGTATAATAAATTCATAAAGTTATTTCATCTATTGCTATTTTTCAAAATTTAATAGTGTGATGATCTGCCAGTAGCATAGCAAACACTAAAGAACAAGTGTTTTCTCAAAGTTTGAGGACAGCACTTCGGGGGAAAGATTTCTTTTGGGGTTTAACCTAAGATCTAGCCTTCATATCATGACAGTTTACAATGAAATCCCCAATATGGGAGAAATATGATTAAAAATTTAGCCATTAAGAGACCTGCTAAGAACAATCTATTTGAAAAAGCACATATTCTTTGCATGGTTGTACAGATTGTTCAGGAAACCTTGGAAGATGTCCCAGGAGATGAAAGTACTAATGTTAAGGTTGATTCCATGATAACTATACAAAATGGCCACTTTTCTGAACAAAAGACTGGTGGAACAGGAAATTCCAGTAGCTTCCAGTAAAAGACAGTCAATATTTGACTTTGTAAAATGCGTAAATACTACATTTGATAAATACTCTTAATAAAGTTAGAGCATTCTAATCAAACAAAAATATTACTAAAGTTTAACCTACTGCACAATAGTAGTGAGGGGTGCACAAGCCTGTAAGGACCAAATATAAATGAAAATCTCAATTCTCTTCTTTATCTGGTTAAAATCTTCCATTTCTAGTTAAACTTTCAACATTTCAGCCATCAACATATCAAATTTCTTCATATCTGCCATGGAATCTCATCTATATCCTGTCTAATAAAAGAATAATATGCAAATTGACTGTACCTCTGCTACACTAACCAGCCA
>PVJN01033312.1:0-23586 GCA_004026805.1 Lasiurus borealis | reverse complement strand
GGACTACAACAATGAGAATATCTTTAAACCTTCAATTCCACCTTTACTTAGATTTTCCATTTTAAACTGCTCTCAAACCTCTTTTTTTTCTCCTTCTCCCTGGAGATTATTACTCCTTATATTGATTCATTCTTCCCTGAAACATAGTGCAGAGGCAATGGATGCTTAACCATAGGGCCAAGGTAAAAATTAATTCCTTAATATTTATAAATGTCTTTGAAGATAGATTGATCTATTTAAGTGCTAAGCATGCCTCAATAATTCTGCATGATTACCCTTGATATGTTTTTAATTTATATTTTACAGATGTCTACTGTAGCTATATAAGCCTGGATTCTTAAACAGTTTTCCTCATACAGTTTAGTCGTAATCCCAATGTAGGACAGTCTTTCATACTTGTTAGCTGGAAGTATTAAAAGTCAAGTCTAATTCCATCTCTTTCAAAATGCCAAGGTTCTAGGTTTCTTGAAGGAAAAAGAAGCTTGGGCAAGTTGTATTCTCTCCTGGGAGAATTTATTTAAATGAAATGGATTTATACCTTCCTTTATGTCTCAATGAGAAAAGATGTGTGAAACTGGATCCTCTCTTCCTCTGCCTCTTGATCCTATTGAATGCCTCAGTTAAAGAGCACTCACTACCAATGAATGTATGGGTAACGTATTTTCTATTCCAAAGCTTGTTTTAATATAACAAACAACTCTTGAGCTCCTATTGTTCTGAAATCTCAAAACATTTATAACCATTACTTCTTCTGAGATAAAATCCAAAAAAGATTTTGTCCATGGACTACAAGGAGTATTATAAAGAATGAACAAAGCTGGGTAATTGCACATGTTTATTTTCTTCTTTATCCTTCCATTAATCTGTTCAAGAAGCAATCATTGCATGGTTAGTTTGTATCTTGCACTACATTCATTCCTGTAAACAAAAAGAGGAATAAGTTCCTGAAATGAAGTTCATGTTTGTGTCTTTTGGAGAGATATAGAAACCCAGTGGTCAAGTTAAAATGAAATAGGATTACATACAGACCATGGAAGGCTAACAGAAGAATGGGAAGGAAGGAGAGAAGGAAGGAAGGAAGGAAGGAAGGAAGGAAGGAAGGAAGGAAGGAAGGAAGGAAGGAAGGAAGGAAGGAAGATCCCAGGGGACTACTGTGATACTGATTGTGCCCGAAAAGAAAGTATGAAGGGTCTCTAGCTTGTATTGGATATGAATGTGTGAGACATCAAAGTGGGACAATTTTACAGAAATACCAAACTGACACTAAAATATCAAAATGCAGGAGGATGGTCAGGATTAGCGCTCTTGTTCAAATGGGAATTGAAGCAATGAGTATGCATTTTTTTCCTGAGAAAGTTGTGGAGAGGAAAGGTATAAGGCAAAGGTGAAATGTTGGGCAGTAGGGAAAACTTAACATCTTAACACTAGTAGGGAGGAAAGGCTCTATGCAGATGGTATAGGAGGTACATTTCCAGGCCGGCTAATCTTTTCTCTTTACACAGTGGAAGAGACCAGGGCATATATGATTACAAACTTTATTCCTTCATCTATGAAAACTGCAGTTTATTTTTTAAATGGATAACTAAAACTGACTCTGGCTAATTAACAGGGGTAAAACACTCTTACCAAAAGTGCTAATATAATACTTTCTAATATCTTACTGGGGCAGCAAGCTATGTGATGTTTCTTAATCCCAGACTCCTTTTGCCAGATGTTTCCTTTAACTTCTTTGGAACAAGATAATTAAAAGGGGCAGTGGACATCTTTCCTGACTAATGGAGAGAGTAATTGGAACCCTGATGATGGTGGATCCACACCTTTACACATATCATATTTAAAATCTAAATAAAAGGGAATTCTTATCTAGCTCAAATATACATTAGAATTTTTGTCAAAGCTAGCAAAAATATGCACTTTGATGCAAATATATTTGCTAGATATTGAAAATTCAATTATAAGTTTTAAATAGACCTCAAAAGAGATTGAGCAAGGTTGAAAAAACTAAAAGGAATGAAATTTTATCATCTGTCCTTTGAAAAGACTTTCTTTCTAGAGAATAAGTTGTTTCTGTTCTTACAAATGAGAATTCATAGAGCAGATATTATTCATTTATTCTAAGGGCATTGAGACTGTCTGCCTTTTTGATGCAATTAAATCTTAATCTTAGTTCTTATTCAACTTTTAGAGAACATTAGGAACATTTTATGCATTCATGTATGCATCAAATATCAAATGATCAAATATACATTTGAGGAACTATATTTAATTTGTGTTTGAAATGAATAAAAATATTAACTTTACCCTGTCCCATTGTCTTCCTTATTTCCTAAAAATAATGTAAAGTACTTAGAAAAAAACAAAAACATACAAGTAACTACTTGCATAGGATATGTAACTATTCAGTTCTTATAACCCCCTAGTGTCTTATGTCCATTGGTTATGCTTATACACATGCATGCATACAAGTCCTACAGTTGATCTCTTATCTACCCCACCTTTCCCTAACCTTCCAGCTGTAATTTAACAGTCTGTTCGATGCTTTACTGCCTTTGTATCTATCTTTTTGTTCATCAGTTTATAATATTCTTTATTATCCATAAATGAGCGAGATCATGTGGTATTTTTCTTTCATTGACTGGCTTATTTCACTTACCATAATGCTATCCAGTTCCATCCAGGTTACTGCAAAAGGTAAGAATTCCTTCTTTTTATGGCAGCATAGTGTTCTATTGTGTAGATGTATCATAGTTTTCTGATCACTCATCTGCAGACAGGCACCTAGGCTGTTTCTAAATTGTAGCTATTGTAAATTGTGCTAATGTGAACATAGGGGTGCATAAATCCTTTCGGATTGGTGTTTCTAGTTTCTTAAAATATGTTCCTAGAAGTGGGAATAGTGGGTCAAATGGGAGTTCCATTTTTAGTTTTTTGAGGAAACTCCATACTGTTCTCCACAGTGGCTGCACCAGTCTGCATTTCCACCAGTAGTGCACAAGGGTTCATTTTTCTCCGCATCCTCACCAAGACTTGTCCTTTGTTGATTTGTTGATGATTGCCATTCTGACAGGTGTGAGATGGTATCACACTGTTGTTTTGATTTGCATCTCTCAGATATTTAGTGACTTGAGCATGTTTTTATATGTCTCTTGGCCTTCCTTCTGTCTTCTTTTGAAAAGTATCTATTTAGGTCCATTGCCCATTTCTTATTGGATCATTTATCTTCCTTTTATTAAGTTGTATAAGTTGCCTGTAGATATTGGAGATTAAACCTTTATCAGTGATAACATTTGCAAATATGTTCTCCCATACAGTGCGCTTTCTTGTTGTTTTGTTGATGGTTTCTTTTGCTGTGCAAAAGCTTTTTATTTTGATGAATTCCCATTTGATTATATTCCTCTTTAGCTTCCATTGCCCTTGGAGCAGTGTCAGTGAAGAAATTCCTTCGGCATATGTCTGAGATTGTGCTGCCTGTGGATTCCTCTAGTATTTTTATGGTTTCCCTTGTTATGTTTAGATCCTGTATCCATTTGAAGTTTATTTTCATGTATGGTGTAAAATGGTGGTCTAGTTTCATTTCTTTGCATGTATCTGTCAATTTTCCCAACATCTTTTATTGAAGAGACTGTCTTGACTCCATTCTATGTTCATGCCTCCTTTGTCAAATATTAATTGAACATAGTGGTTTGGGTTGATATCTGGATTCTCTATTCTATTCCATTGGTCTATATGTCTGTTCTTATGCCAGTACCAGGCTGTTTTGAGAATAGTGGCTTTGTAATAGAGCTTGAAATCTGGTATTGAGATCCCACCTATTTTATTCTTCTTTCTCAGAATTGCAGTGGCTATTCAGGGTCTGTGTGTGTGTGTGTGTGTGCGTGCGCCAGATGAATCTTTGGAGAGTTCTTTCTAGGTCTGCGAAATATGTTGTATTTTAACAGGCAGTGCATTGAATCTATAGATTGCTTTGGGTAGTATGGATATTTTAATGATGTTGATTGTCCCAATCCATGAGCATGATATGCTCTTCCATATGTTTACATCTTCCTCTATCTCTTTTTTTCAGTGTCCTGTAGTTTTCTGCATATAGGTCTTTTACCTCCTTAATTAAGTTTATTCCAAGATATCTTAATATTTTGGTGCAATGGTAAATGGGATTTCTTTTTTATTTTCTCTTTCTCTAATTTCACTATTAGTGTATAGAAATGCCTTTGATTTCTTGGCATTAATTTTTAATCCTGCTACATTGCCGAATTCATTTATTAAGTCTATTAGTTTTTTGATGGAGTCTTTCAGGTGTTTTATGTACAGTATCATGTCTTCTGCAAATAAGGACAGCTTTACTTCTTTTCCAATTTGAATGCCTTTTATTTCTTCTTCTTGTCTAATTGCAATGGCTAATACTTCCAATACTATGTTGAACAGGAGTAGTGAGAGTGGGCATCCCTTTCTTATTCCTGTTCTTAGGGGAAATGGTTTTAGTTTTTGCCCATTAGCTGTGGGTTTATCATATATGGCTTTTATGATGTTGAGGTATGAACCTTCTATTCTCAATTTGCTGAGAGTTTTTATCAAGAAAGGTGGTTGGATTTTGTCAAATGATTTTTCTGCATCAGTTGATATGACTACATAATTTTTAACTCTCAATTTGTTTACGTGATGTATCACCTTTATTGATTTGTGGATATTGTACCATCCTAGCATTCCTGGGATAAATCCTACTTGATCATGGTGTAAGATCTTTCTGATGTACTGCTGAATCTGATTTGATAGAATTTAGTTGGGAATTGTGACATCTATGTGCATGAGGGATATTGGCCTGTAATTCTCTTTCATTGTGTTGTCTTTTTCTGGTTTTGGTATTAGGGTGAGGCTGGTTTCATAGGTGTTTGGAAGTGTTTCTTCTTCTTGAATTTTTTGAAATAGTCTGAGGAGGATAGGTTTTAATTCTTCCTTGAATGTTTGATAAAACTCCCTGTGTAGCTGTCTGGTCTCAGGCTTTTGTTTGCTGGAAGCTTTTTTTTTTTTTTTTTTTCTTTTTTTTAGATATATTTTATTGATTTTTTTTACAGAGAGGAAGGGAGAGGAATAGAGAGTTAGGACCATTGATGAGAGAGAGACATCAATCAGCTGCTGCATGCTCCCCACTGGGGATGTGCCACAATCAAGGTACATGCCCTTGACTGGAATCAAACCTGGGACCTTTCAGTCTGCAGGTCAATGCTCTATCCACTGAGCCAAATTGGTTTCAGCTGCTGGAAGCTTTCTGATGACTTCTTTAACTTCTTCCATAGTTATTGTATTATTGGGATATTTAAATTCTTCCTGATTGAGTTTTGGAAGATTATAATTTTTTAGGAATATGTTCATTTCCTCCAGGTTGTTAAGTTTGTTGGAATATAGTTGTTCATAGTATTTTTTAAAAATCTTTTGTATTTCAGTGGGGTCTGTTGTTATTTCTACTCTTTCATTTCTGATTTTATTTGAATCCTCTCTCCTTGCTTCATGGTGAGCCTGGCTAGAGGTTCATCAATCTTGTTTATCCTTTCAAAGAACCAGCTCTTGGTTTTGTTGATCTTTTGAATTGTTTCTTTGGTCTCTCTGTTGATTATCTCTGCTCTGATCTTTACTATTTCCTTTCTTCTGCTTACACTGAGCTTTTCTTATTGCTATATTTCTAGCTCTTCGAATTGTAGAGCTAGGTAATTTATTACCATAGTTTCTTATTTTTTGCAGTAGTCTTGTAGAGCTATGAACTTCCCTCTCAAAACTGCTTTCACTATGTCCCATAGATTTTTAATTGTTGTATTTTCGTTGTCATTTGTTGTCATCATGATTTTTACTTCTTCCTTGATCTCTCTGGTTACCCAGTCATAATGTTTAATAGCATTCTGTTTAGTCTCCATGTATTTGATTTCTTCGTATTGTTTTTATTGTAGTTGATTTCCAGTTTTATGCCACCGTGATCTGAGAAAATGGTTACCCAGTCATAATGTTTAATAGCATTCTGTTTAGTCTCCATGTATTTAATTTCTTTGTATTGTTTTTATTATAGTTGATTTCCAGTTTTATGCCACCGTGATCTGAGAAAATGCTTAATATGATTTCTATCTTCTTGAATTTGAAGAGACTTTGCCTATGACCCAACATATGGTCTATCTTTGAAAATGACCCATGTGCAGTTGAGAAGAATGTATAGTCTGTGGCTTTGGAATGAAATGTTCCGAAGATGTCAATTAATTCCATCTGGTCTAGTGAGTTTTTTAGGATTGATGTTTCTTGACTGATTTTTTGTTTAGAGGATTTGTTATGTGGTGAAAGTGGGGAATTAAAGTCTTCTACTATGATTGTATTGCTGTCAATCTCTCCCTTGAATTCCTCTAGGAGTTTTTTTATGTATTTAGATGCTCTTATATTGAGTGCATATATGTTTACCAGAGTTATTTCTTCTTGTTGGATTGTTCCCTTTAGTATTATATAGTGGCCTTCTTTATCTCTTCTTATGTCCTTCACTTTGAAATCTAATTTGTCAGATATAAGTATTGCTACCCCAGCTTTTTTTTTCATTTCCATTTGCCTGAAAAACCATCTTCTATCACTTCACCCTCAGTCTGTGTGTGTGTGTGTGTGTTTCTGAGGTTGGTTTCTTATAGACAGCAGATATATGGGTCAGGTTTTCTTATCCAATCCATTACCCTATGTCTCTTGATTGGAGCATTTAATCCATTTACATTTAAAGTTATTATTGATAGGTACTTATTTGTTGCCATATTTATTCTTTACCCCTGTGTTCCTTCTTTAATTCCTATTTCTTTTTTTAACAGCAGACCCTTTAACATTTCTTGCATTACTGGTTTGGTGGTAATGAATTCCATTAGTCCTTTTTGTCTATGAAGCTCCCGATTTCACCTTCAATTTTTATTGAAGCCCAGCTGGGTACAGTATTCTTGGATGCAGACCCTTTCTTTGCATGACTTTGTATATTTCATTCCATTCCCTTCTGACCCGATTAGTTTCTGTTGAGAAATTATTCACTATTCTGATGGGGGTTCCTTTGTAGGTAATTTTCTGTCTCTCTCTCTGGCTGCTTTTAAGATTCTTACTTTGTCATTGGAGTTGGCCAATTTAATTATAGTGTGCCTTGGTGTCAGTCTTTTGGGTTTCATTTTGCTTGGGACTCTGTGAGCTTCTTGGATTTGTGTGGGTTTTTTCTGCCCTTTATCAGGGAAGTTTTCTGCCATTATATCTTCAAACAGGTTTTCTATTCCTTACTCAGTTTCCTCTCCTTCTGAAACCTCTGTTTTGTGGATGTATCCCAAAGTTTACTAAAACTCTCCTCTTGCTTTTTAATTATTTTTCTAGAAGCTGCTCTACCTGAGTATTTTTTCTACCTTGTCTTCTCGCTCACTGATGCAGTCCTCTGCTCCTTCTAGTCTACTTTTGATGTTTTCTATTGAGTTCTTTACAGCAGTGATGTCATTTCTCATTTCCTCTTGGTTCTTACTCATATTGTTGAATTTGTTTTACATTCTTTTCAGCAACCTTATGACCATTTCCCTGAATTCTTTCTCTCCAGGTTAAAAAAGAATTTACTTCCATTTCATTTACTTCCTTTTCTGGTAATGCCTGCTTTTCTTTCATATGCAGGCTGTTTCTTTGTCTGCCCATGGTCTCTCTCTTCTCACAGTGTCTGGTTATGTAGTTCTTTCTCTCCTGCAGTGATTTAAACATACAAAATACAATGCAACCAGGTACAATGCACAAACCACTGAACAGAAATGTATTCATGATGTTAATAACCACAAATAAGGTGACCACCAGAGAGAGAAAAATTAGGGGAAAGTAGAGAAAGAATAAGAGAGAAAAGAGTAAAAGAGGAAAGACAGAAGTGCCAAAATGAAATTGGAGAAGAAAGAAAAAAGCAGAAAAAAGGAAAAAAAGAAGAAAAAAAGGTAAAAGCAAAAAGAAAGAGAATAAGAAAGAAAAGGGGAACAAATTTTATATGTGAGGAGAAAAACTCCAATAGAACAGCCACTAATTCCAATAAATGCCAGCAACAAGTACCTAGAGATTAATACAAACTACAAATAACAACTAATATCAAGGGAGGAGAGGGGAAACAGAGATGAAAAAATAAACAAAGACAAAGCAAACAAAAAGCAAAAATAAAACAAGAAGAATAAACAAAAACAATCTCACAAAAAAAGTATAAAAATTGATATAATCAATGTTCAGGTAAACAACAACAAAAGGACTTAGAGAAAAACAATTTTTTGAATGGTGAAGACTGAGAAAAGAGAGGTGTGTATGGACTTGAAATAGGGAATTGGAAATTAGATATATAAGTGGGGTGAAATTTTAACCAGGTAAAAAGAAAGAATAGGGAAAATCTAAAGTAGGCAAAGGATCAGAGAAACGGGACAACAAAATGGCAAAAGTTAGGAAGAGAGTGATGTCATAAAGCTAGAGTTAAGGTAGAGTAAAATGATGCTAAAGGAAAGATGAAAATAGAATGCAGAACTCTAATCTCAAAGTAAAATAAAGAGAAAATAAAAGGATGCTTTTTTTTCAAAAAGGTAAAATAGTAGTAGTAATAATACTGGTTGAAAATAAAAATGTAATCATTAGAAAGGTAAAATCAATTGAGGGAAAAATTGTTTTTTAATTAAAAGATAAAAAAAAATAAATAAATAAATAAAAGAATAGATTGTGCAGTAGTGAAGGTCATTCACTTCCTCTTTTGTTCTAATAAGCATGTTTGGCATGCTTATTTCCCAGTTAAGACAGTATCGCAGTTCCACTGCTGCTCAGTGTTATAAGCCAGTACTGGTTTTTAAGCAGGCAGTGTGTTTTAATCTCTATTGTTTTTGATTACACAAGAGTCAATTTGTGAGTCAGCCCCTGGGTGGCAGTGTTTTGGGATTGACCTCTGAGATTATAGGTCCTCTCTAGACTGTGCTTAGATCCTACTTTCTCTGTGGCACTCAATACCGGTTTGTGGGAGTGGGTTGCCCCAGAGCTGGCTCTCTGATTGCTCTTCCACGCTCTGATCCCCAGGATCCAGAAAAACAACTTTCCCCTGCAGTCTCTTAGAATGTCCCCATTTGGGTGATCCTATGCATTGGGCTTAGCAATCAGAAGCAAGGATCTGAAGAGGAAAGAGCACATGTCTGCACAGTCTCCCTTCCCTGCTCCTGTCCAAACAGCTAGCATACTTTAATAACTCACAGGCTGTCCTTCTGCCTCAGATCAAAATGGGTTGCTCTTAAGAGATCCCTCTGTTAGCAACTCTGAAGACCCCCCTTCTACATTCACGTATCATGCCATTCCCAACAGCCACGGATTTCTCTAAGTGCAGCTTTCCCCTGGTCCAGTTCCCACAGTGTGGGTCTTTTTGTTCTGCAGGACCAGAGACCTCACCTTTTCCTAGGCAAAATCTAACCTTTCTGTGTGGTGTGTAGAGCTCCTCTGAATCCAAGTGTTTGTGCTGACTGGGGAGCGGTGTTCTGGGTCCTGCAGCTGTATGGTGGGTGTCGCAGCTGTAGCTTTTCAGGCTTCCTTAAACATCCACTTTCCCCTTCAAGATGGCGAGGTCTCCATGTTTATGCTGGTGGGTCCAAGAGAAAAAAACCCATAGCAGTGGAGCTGCCTGGTTAGGGGAGCCCCATCCAGCAATCCCCCACCTTCTCCTGGAGGATAACTGTCCCTTAACTTGCCAATAAACACTCCCAATGAGAACCTCAGCTGTTCTCTCTGTCTGTTCAGCAACAAGGCTCCGGACATGTCCATCTGTTCTGACACCATTTTTTCTCTCTGGAAAACCTTGGGCAATAAACATGTCTCCTCATCTGAAAAATGAAAATTATTTTAAACCTTCTAAGTGTGTATCTGTATCCAATGCTTTTCTTTATCATTAATAATTTGACTAAGCTACATTGGATAAAATTAAGGCAAACAAAATTTTTCCAAATACTGTCTTCAGAGTAAATGAATGAAAGAACAAGCAATGAAGTTTCCCTAATATCTTTTTTTGTACGTTAAACAAACCCACATGAAAGAAAATTTGAGTTGTCAGCTGTGTCTTTGAGCTCTTGTTTGTTTGTTAATCCTTACCCAAGGATATCTTTTCCATTGATTTTTAGAGAGAATGGAAGAGAGGGAGGTAGGGGATGAGATGAAAAGAAAAAAAAAAGACATTGATGTGTGAGACACATTGATTGGTTGTCTCCTGCATGCAGCCCAACCA
This sequence comes from Lasiurus borealis, assembly GCA_004026805.1. NCBI lineage: Eukaryota > Metazoa > Chordata > Mammalia > Chiroptera > Vespertilionidae > Lasiurus > Lasiurus borealis. The sequence goes on along the minus strand of PVJN01033312.1, from coordinate 13,343 downwards.
GTTGTAGGGATTGAGCCTGCAACCCAGGTATATGTGCTTGACTAGGAATTGAACATGTGACATGGACCAATCTCTAACCACTGAGCGATGCTGGCCAGGACTGACCTCTATTTCTGGAGGCTTCCAAGAAGGTCTTTGGAAATAAAGATCAACAGTCAGGTTTAACAGCAGGCTGAATTTAATTTTAAGAGCATTTATTCATCTATGTACAGGAGGGTGAGGCATACCCAATTTTCACCCAGTGTAATTCAAGGCTTTGTCTTAGAAGACAGAGACTTCATCACAGCCATTGATCCTCAACCACCACATTTATGAAACATCATTCAAGGTCACTTGAAATACCTGACCTGTCAATAAGACCAGAACAACCATAGAAGATAAAAGAGCACTGCCTTCCACAGTAGGAATGGAGTTTTAGACATCAGCAAAACCTTCTGCAAATACCGCTTTAAACAGTTGTCACCTTTGTTCTTCTGCACATTTACTAAACATCACCCTTAAGTAACAAAAGTTGAGATTTTCTCACCAATCTCACTCAACATGTTGAATCTATATTTAATAATTCTCAGCAGAGCCACAGAAAATGATCTGGTGAAGATGTAGAGTAAATGGGTGTAAAGCTACCTCTCACATTTTTAGATGGCTTGGTGAAGATCTCCTCGCTCACCCTATTTACTCAAATTACTTGCCATTGAAGAGCTGGCTTTCTTAGGCACTGAGAGACTGTGGATGTCAGTATGGTTATACATGTAAAACTTGAGTTAGAGCCATGAATCTAATGACTCTAAGTTATGTGGCTCATCCAGGATTTACTCTGATTATATTATTTCTGAGATATTTGAAGGGCCAACAATGTGCCAGAGAAAGTAGTGTCTAACTTAAATTATAAATCATCTATGTGAGTTTGCTTTTCTGGCAAAAAGATGCATCTAATATGATATTAAATAAATATGAGAAGTACTTATCTTTGCGGTCACACTGGATCTTACGTGTTAAGACTGAGCCAGTGCCGTTCTGAATGTCTGCAGGTGCACTGCATTGCAGACACCATTGAAATTAACCTAACCTAGAACTTACCTGTAGACACATTTAATTATGCATTACCTTTCATCTTGCTATTTTTTAAGCCTTGTAGCTGCAAATCCTACATGGCTACAATCCAGTAGTTTGTGTTTCTGTGTCTTGGCAGCATGAGTAATGTAAAAACTCACTGGAGATTTACAATCTCATTCAGACAGGTTTGGTTAATATTCCGTACAGACCATACCCATTTATTAATATGTCATAAGGTCTCCTTAAGAAATAATATTTCTCATCAATTTAATGTGACAAGACCTGCAGTTCCATAGTTTCATATTATCCTTAACCTGATTATATCACACATGTATAATGAACAAAGACTAATTATACAATTAGCTGCTGTCCTGTTGCATTTGAGAAATTGCCCATATTACCTTACCCTAAAAAGCTTCCCTCAGAATCATAGTGACATTCTATTTTAAAATGGTACATTAGTTTTGAATCATATTTTTAAAAATTAAAAGTTCCCTAAATTTACAGGTGAGTTTTACTTTTAATTGCATTCAACTATGTAAACATTGCTCCCCTCCAAGCAGCTTTGGTGTAGACTGGGGCTGTGGAACACCCCCAATAAAGCAGTTGCCTCTCAGATTGGGATTAACAGGGACAAGGCTGCACATGGGAATTTCTCCTTTCATCACAAAGTTTCTACTCTGTTCTTACAGTCAAATTTTTCTATCTTTTCAAAAACTACAGTCCACCAACAGGGCTTGTGATTATGACTGCACTTTGAGGAAGCGAAAGGTATGAAACAACAGCTTCATTCCCATGATCAGCATGATTAAAAATTTTTTTTCAACACATTTAAAGAGACATTTTACTAAATGCCAATGTATTCAAAATAAAAAAAAAATTGCTGAACAAAAGTATTATTGTTAATGAATAGAATGATTTTGGTTTAAATAGCGAGATACTTTATTTTTTTTTTAATTTGGAATATTGAGTTCCTTCAATTTTAGTTAATTGGATATGAGAACTAGAGAAGAAAACATTTGACATTCAGAAAACTAAGAGCTTTTAGCCTTTTTAAAATTTACTTTAAAAAAAAGAAGGAAAAACATTGAAATATAGGTTAAAAGTATTCTTTCATTGCATTATGACCCCACTTGACCTATTTCCCAATGTTGTCCCCTCTTGTCTGTAAACTCCAAAGTCAAAAAAATGATTTCAATACTGTCAATGTTTGGACTTTTCCACACAGGTGGACTAGGGCTCGCTTTAGCCTGAAAACCCCACAAACCTCAATGGAAAAGGGGTGAGCCAGGCCCTACTAAGGCTAAAGGTGCTGAGGTTCTATTTCCAGTGCTCAGTGGCAAGGAGTGTCCCCAACCCTGTCCAGGGATAAACTTGTGTCTCAGTGAAGAACAGTGAGCAGAAACCAAGCAGAAGAAATAAGGAGATGCACTTTCCTGCCTCCAGATATTTATTCATCCAGTTTCTGGTTTACTGTTGCTGTCCAAACCTTTTATTCATATGAGACACATTGCACCACAAGAAAAATGTATCCTATATTTTGGGAAAAGGGATAAATATAGCATATCAATAAATAATTTTTCTTCTTAGCTAAAAATAAGGCACTTATATTTTATACAAAGTGCCTTATCTATAATATGTGAATTATTGCAAATAGGAATAGCATAGCTTGGTATAGCATAGCTTATATTTATGATAAAGCAAATTATGCATTGGAATTATATTAGCAAGTGAGAAATATTTTATTTTTCAAAGGAAGTTTTTTAAACACTATTTTTTAATCTTCTTTAAAGTGGCATTATTATTATTCCTTGTTTCTGTTATATAGCTGCAAACATGGAATGTCTTGTCAGAAACCTGCCTCTGTTTGTCCCTAAGTTCCTGTGCATGTGACACCACTCCTGAGGCTCAGGGAGCAAGTGGAGAGTGCAAAGGGCAGGATGCAAGCAGGGCAAGGACTTTAACAGGGATCCCAATAAATTATCTTCTCTTGATCCCAACAAATGGTCATCATGGATGCTGCATTCGTAGCATTCCAGTGCAACTGACAAAGCTGCAACCATCAGACCACTGCTGTCTGTTCTTAAATGCAGAGCTGTTTTCCAGACAACTGCCTTCGTAATCTTCAAGACCATTTTACATCACTCTGAGAGCAAAATGCCCATATTGTGGCTCTGGCTGTTGTCTTGACATGTGGGAATGTTCCACGGAAAGAGACAAAAATGTGTTCAAGATAAGAGATTTGTTTACAGGGACTGAAGAAGCATGTGGTAATTAGGAAAGTTTTTTGGCCTCCTATGTTCTTCAACTGCATAATTCCCTTAGAAGTTGTATAGTTGACTGGGCTCTAGGTGTTGCATATCTAAATGCTAATTCCTTGGACTGTGGATCTCAGGATCTCTTTAGTTAAGCAAAATCTTACAACCCACATCATGATCAGGAAGGGTAATGTGTAACTGCTGAATCCCCATTACTATCACGTGCAAAAAGAGGGTCACCAGAACACTCCACACCAGTCTGCTGATGTCTTCACTCACATTAAACAGAGGTTTTGATCTCAGTTTGATTGCTTGATAGTCATTCTTCCAAGTTGCCTCAACCAGCCTGTAACAAACACATCCCCAGAGCATCTGTCTTCCCATTTCTAACAGCATATCATATCAACAAACTATCAGGAACTATCAGCAGGCACAGAAATCATCATCATCCTCATCATCATCATCATCATCATCATCATCATCATCATCCTATCTAATAAAAGAGTAATATGCAAATTGACCATACCTCTGCTACTCACAAGCCATGCCCACTAGCCATGCCCACCAGAGCAAGTATGCAAATTAACCCAACCAAGATGTCTACCGCTGCAGAGGGAGCAGGAGGGAGGCATGGGTTGTCCCTGGTATTGGAGGAAGCCAAGCTTTCCACACACCCTGGCAGGCAGGCCTCTGCTTAAGGCAACAAAGTTTCAATGTTGTGCAAGCAGAAGGCTGGTCTCTGTTCCAGGCTACACAGTTTCAATTGTAGAAGATAAATAAATCCCAGATGCCAGGGCTTCCAATTGGGTTGCCAGGTGGCATGGCCGGCCTGCAAACCACCACAGGCCCCTTGCCCATGCTACCCCATGTCCCAAGATAATACCCACTCTGATCCAGGACACCCTTCAGGGCAAACCAGCTGCCCCCCACCCATGCACCAGGCCTCTATCCTATCTAATAAAAGAGTAATATGCAGATTGACTATCACTCCAACACATAAGATGACAACCCCCATTTGGTCAAAAGATCCTGCCCCCATGTAGACACAAGATGGCCACCACAAGATGGCCAGCAGGGGAGAGCAGTTGGGAGGGACAAGGCCTGCAAGGGAAGGCAGTTGGGGGATAGCAAGCCTGCAGGGGAGGACCGTTGGGGATGACCAAGCTGGCAGAGGAAGGAAGTTGGGGGTGACTGGGCCTACAGCAGAGGACAGTTAGGGGTGACTAGGCCCACAGGGGAAGGCAGTTAGGGACAAACAGGCTGGCAGGGGAGCAGTTAGGCATCAATCAGGCTGGCCGGGTAGTGGTTAGGGAATGATCAGGCTGGCAGGCAGAAGCAGTTAGCAGAAATCAGGAAAGTAGGCAAGTGAGCAGTTGGGAGCCAGCAGTCCTGGATTGTGAGAGGGATGTCTCATTAGCCATTTAGGCCTGATCCTACTTGGATCTCAGTCGGACATCCCTCAAGGGGTCCCAGATTTGAGAGGAGCAGGCTGGGCTGAAGGACACCCACCCCCTGTGCATGAATTTTGTGCACCAGACCTCTAGTAATAATAATAATGTTGCATTTTACCCTTCTTTCTGCATCATCCAGGTAGAAGCAAATGGTAGTTTCAAGGAGACTTTACTCTATAGGAAGAAAGTATATAATTAAGTAGCAACTGAAAATTAAATATTGTGTCCATCTTCACCTGAAGCATGTGATCTAAGAGAGAATTTTCTACTTCAGTAACGATAATTACCTGTTTAAAAATAACAATTGTAAGTCCCTTCTTGAGAGAGAAAAGAGTGATGAGAGATGACATCATCAAAATTCTTAAAGATAAAATAAATAACTGGATTGTTAAAGATTTTATAGCATTAATGACCTTAAAAGAGCCTATTGCTGAGCTTTCCCATTTTTGCCAGTTTCCATTTTCTGAGAAAGTGGTTAGATTGATTCTCAATAGTTAGATATTTCCATTTGACTAGAAAACTTAGGTGCATACCAAATATATTGAGTATTTCTTGACATACCATCTATGTCAAGGTTCTGAAAATATATCTACACATAGAGATATGTTTATTAGAGCCTTAAAAAATAAACCCTGAAAATATACATAGTCATATCATAGTGATTTCAAATTTAAAAATAAAATTAAATCAATGTTTTGATACTTAAATAATAAGCAATTTTTCTAATCTTATTCTGATTACAATTGCATTATATAAGAAAGCATACTTTAGTTAAAAAAGAATTTCCCTGTGTTGTGATATGTTCACAGTCAATAGAAGCAAATATGTCATATTAAATTTATATTTAAATATATTTACATATTTTGTATATATAAAATTAGTGTAACAACTAAAATACAATTGAGAGGAAAATTCTAATACAACTTAAGAAAGAAACTAATTTTAAATAAAGCATTTTAAAGAAAGCATTTAATACACTATGAAACATTTTTATCTGTCCATTAAGTTTTTTACTGAGAAACAATTATTCAAAGTACAGAAAAGCAACACATGGCTCTCCAATTTTAGTATTCCAGGATATTTTCTGTTTGCTTATTCCAATTGTTTTAAACAAATTAACTTATTTTGAAGAGATGTAAGTCTTAATTTCTTGACAATTATTACTTCCTAGAGGCCCAGTGCATAAAATTCATACATGGAAGTGGGGGTGTCCCTCAGTCTGGCCTGCACCCTCTCCAATTTGGGACTGCCTGCTCGTAACCGCTCACCTGCTTACCTGCCTGATTGCCCCCAACTGCTGCTGCCTGTCAACCTGATCATACCTTAACCACTCCCCTGCCAGCTTGAACACCCCCTAACTGCTCCCCTGCCAACCTGATTGGCCCTAATTGCCCCTCTCTGCAGGCCTAGTCCCCCCCAACTGCCCTCCCCTGCTGGCCTGATCACTCACAACTGTTCTCCACTGCCAGCCATCTTGTGGTAGCTATCTTGTGACAATGTCATGGGGGCATTGTATGATTCAACCTAGGCTTTTATTGTATGGAATAAAGTTTTTATAAAAATAGGAATACATGGAATTTCTTTAAAGAATATTTTATTTAATTTTTTCATTTCTTGATTTTAGAAAGAGGAGAGAGAAAGAGACATCATCTTGTAGTTTCACTGATTTATGTATCCATGCTTTGTTTTAAGCATGAGGCCTGACTGTGGACTGAACCTATAACCTTGGCATGTTGGGACAATATTCCACCAACTGAACTATGGAGCCAGAACAGTACATGGGATATCTTAATATTTATGCCTAATTCATGCCGACATATAAATATGTATTTACTTTACTTTGTGACAAACTTCTGAGGTTTTGATGAAGTTAGTATGATGGTATCAGGCCACAAATACTATATGCCTACTATATGTCAAGAAACTTATGTGTATCATCCATACCTCAAACCTAGTTATAAGTGGTAGGTCCCACTTATAACAAGAAGACATGAAAGCTGAGAAAAAGCAAAGACAATTCCCCAGATGACAGTACTAGTAATTGGTGTGTTCTTCCAAAAAGAGAGGTCAAGTGGTGGCTGTAGACCATTACCCATGGGATAAGAATAAAGAAGGGACCACTTCAGATAGAAAAAGTGGCACTCTGGAACTTTCATTAAGTAGAACAGTAAATTAGTCCTGTTCTATGTTTTTTTACATTTAAATAAATGTACCAACAGAAACATGCAACTTTTAGCATTCTATATAATAAAGAGGTAATATGCAAATCAACTATCACCCCCACACACAAGATGGCTGCCCCCATGTTGCCAAGATGACCACCACAAGATGGTCGGCAGAGTAGGGCAATTGGGAGGGACCAAGCCTGCAAGGAAGGATAGTTGGGAGCAACCAGGCCTGCAGGAGAGGATAGCTAGGGGCAACCAGATTGGCAAGGGATGGCAGTTAGGAGTACACAGGCCAGCAGAGGAGGGCAGTTAGGGGCAATCAGGCTGGCAGGGAAGGGCATTTAGGGATGACCAGGTTGGCAAGGGAGGGATGTTAGGTGTGACTGGGCCAGCAGGGGAGGGCGGTTGGAGGTGACCGGGCCTGAAAGGGAGGGCAGTGGAGTTAATCGGGCCATCAAGGGAGCAGTTAGGTATTGGTCAGGCTGGCAGGGCAGTGGTTAGGGGATGATCAGGCTGGCAGACAGGTGAGTGGTTGGGAGCCAGCAATCCTGGATTATGAGAGGGATTTCCCAGATTGAAGAGGGTGCAGGCTGTGCTAGGGCCCCCCCATCCCTCATGCATGAATTTCATGTACTGGGACTCTAGTAATAATATAAAGTGAAAATTTTGAATAATAGGTAGAACAGGCTACCTGAAAAGTATTTGGAATTATTTTTAAAATGAGTATGTGTCAATTAATCTGGCATACTATTAAATACTGCACAGCCTCAGTTTCAAATATAAGAATAACACTGAGCTTTCAGGTTTGATAACATAATTTATAAAGCTCATGTATAAAATTGTAATAGATCCTATATTGGCATTTACCATGCTCTTTGCCAGTATCAAATGATAAATAAATTCTATTAGTCTTATCCTCATGGAGGTAAAACTTTAGTGAACTAAATGTTATAATGTATTTAAGGAAGGATTGATCTAAAACAAACAACCAAATAAATATGTAATTGGAAATGTGATTAGTGAAATAAAGAAAAATGACAAGAAGTCATGGTAGAGAAACATACCATTATGCTTCTTTGACCACCTAACATCTGAAATGAGATATGAGGAATAAAATAATTAAAATGAAAGGACGAAAAGGATGGAATAAAGCCAGGCAAACATGAACATTTTGCAAACATAAGCCCCAGGATGGAACAGACCACATGATGGTTGATGTGACTCCAGTCAAGCAGGAGGGGGAGGAAGAATGTGTAGAGAGATGACCCAAAGAGAGAGAGGGTGGTTAGTTCATGAGGCTTTGAGGTTTTGGCCAAGGCTGTAATCATTAGATATATTGCCAAAGCTCTGAGAAAAAATGAAGTGGAGAAAACTAGTCAGAATTTGATTTCTAAAATATAACTCTCACTATACTAATAAGAATGATTGTCAAGTTACTCAAAGTAGCTATGTAGAGACCATTTAGAGAAGTCCAGTGGGATATGATGATAGCTTGGACAATAGCTGGGGAAGGGAGATGAACAGAAGTGAAATGATCTGAGGGATGGTTAAGAGATTAAAGACCAGGTTGCACATAAAGATAAGAAAGAGGATAATATTTTTTCAATCTTTAATGTCTTTATTGATTAAGGTATTACACATGTGACCTAATCCCTCCCATTAACTCTCCAAAGTCCCCCACTCATGTTCTCAACCCCCTGTTGTCTGTATCCATTGGTTGGGCTTATGTGCAAGGATATAAGACCTTTGGCTGATCTCTCTCCCTTACCCCCACCCACCCCTATCTTCCCTCTGAGGTTTAACAGTCTGATTGCTCCTTCTCTGTCTCTGGATCTGTTTTTGTTCATCAGTTTATGTTGTTAATTATATGCCATAAATGAGTGAGATCATGTGATATTTATCTTTCTCTGACTGGCTTATTTCACTTAGCATAATGCTCTCCAGTTCCATCCATGCTGTTGCAAATGGTAAGAATTCCGTCTTTTTTTACCACAGTATAGTATTCCATTGTGTAGATGTGAGACAGTTTTTTAATCCACTCATCTGCTGATGGGCACTTAGGCTGTTTCCAAATCTTAGCTATGATGAATTGTGCTGCTATGAACATAGAGGTGCATATATCCTTTCTGATTGGTGTTTCTAGCTTCTTGGGATATATTCCTAGAAGTGGGATCACAGGTGAATTGGGAGTTCAATTTTTAGTTTTTTGAGGAAACTTCATACTGTTCTTCACAGTGACTGTACCAGTCTGCATTCTCCACAGCACTTGTCCTTTGTTGATTTGTTGATTATAGCCATTCTGACAGGTATGAGATGATACTGCATTGTCATTTTGATTTGTATCTCTCATATAATTAGTGACTCTGAATATGTCTATTGGCCTTCCTTCTGTCTTCTTTTGAAAAGTATTTATTTAGGTCCATTGCCCATTTTTTGATTGGATTATTTATCTTCGAAACAGGATAATATTGAGGGTGACTCCATGTTGTCAGACCTGGGCAAAAAGATAAAAGGTCTGTCATTGATAGAGAGAGGGGATATAGGTACATTCAAAAGTGATTATATTTTAAGACCTCTATGTGGACGGAGAGCATGCACTTAAGCTTGGATAATTGGATTTGACAAGTTTTGGATGTGAAATGAAGAAGATACTAGGCAGTAGGTTTAAAAACATGGAATTTAGAATTCATACATGAGATGGGATATAATTTTGAAATTATTAGTGGGCCAATGGAAATAATAACATGGCTGAAGGTAAATTGCATATGGAGAAAAAATATAAAAGAGAAGATGGTCAAGGATTGAGTCTTAAACACTAGCTTTTCAGGACTAGAGCATGTTATGGTATCATGAAGCCAAATGGAACAGGAGCTCAAGAAAGAGGGCCAGTGGGAAAGAGTCAAATACATTAATGATACCTAGGAGAGAAGCAAATGAGGACTTAAAATAATTATTTTAATTTAACAACATAGAAGTTGTTTTACTTTGTGATGGTATTAAAAATAACATTTTACGTGGCCTTTCATTTAAGGGCATTCTGACAGTGGAACACTTGAAGATACAGAATCTAAAAATAATGATTACTTTCCATAATCATATGCTTATTATACAAATCTACAGAGCCATAATGGAAAAGAAAAGACATTATCTAGGGAATTAATTTAGAAACCATCTATTAATAAGGAAGAGGTAAAGTTTCAGAAAGGATTAGTATGCACCTTAGCCTCAAAACACATACAGCAATAGGTTTTTGAATGGGATTAAAAATGTGTCACATTTTTTACAGGTTGGACACACATATTGCCTTGTTATCACTTATTAAATTTCTAGACATTAGTAACTTAATAGATGTATGATGAAATATCTTCTTGTTACAAATTTAAGCAAATCATTAGATAAAATATTAGTTGTAAGAGCTGTTTATAAACATGTGCTCCATGGAACTTCTGTCTTACAATCACTCCAAGTGCTGGTGGAAAAGGTAGATTTCTGGGTTCTCCAATAGAAACTAATTCTCAAGTGAGCTGAATTCTATCCTCATCATCTGTGGAGGGTTTGTTGGGCAGTGACCTTCACATGAAGAAGGGTGTGGGCAAAAAACAGGATATGAGGTGTAGGCAGGGCCCTCCCTTATTCCCCCACATTGTGGAAGTGAAAAGGGCTTACTCTGAAGTACAGACACCCACACCAGGAGCACTTCTTCACCCCAGTATGTCATTTTATCTGGTTACTGACTTTAATTTTTAGACTGAGGGTGCCACCACTTGTTCTGGCTTCTGCATCCTTCCCCAGCTTCTGTACTCTGCAAAACTCCTGCTCTGGTTCATCCATTAATATACTCACATTCTCTTATGATGTGCTAGATATTTGTCAAAATCTCCAATAAATTGACACCTCTCTGGACATTCTCATAATTTAATGATCACATCAAATGCACTTGTTATGGGAGAGGAGGTACCAGTGGGAATGTTTTTGTTCTACTGTTTATAAATTTTCTTCAAAATGTTTTAATGTATCCATCGTATGCAACAAAAAAATTAGCATGGGTGTCTAATTTTCTAGAAATATTATAAGTACTGTGTTAGTCAGGATCTTCTAGAGCAGCGACCCACAGGTTAAGAATCGCTGTTGTAGAGCCAAGGTCGCCTAAGACGGTCGAAAAACACAGATATTTAAATTACAATTCATTAACAGTAGTAAAATTACAGTTATGAAATAGCAATGAAAATAATTTTATGGTTGGAGATCATCACAACATGAGGAACTGTATTAAAGGGTCACGACTTTAGAAAAGTTGAGAACAACTGCTCTAGAGAAATAGAGCCAATAGGACATATATATAGAAAAATAGAAAAAGATTTGGTATGAGGGGTTGACTTAAGTGATCATGGAGGCTGAGAAGTCTTTTGATTTACCAATCTACAAATTGGAGACTCAGGGAACTGGTGGTGTAGTTCTAATCCAAACCCCATGACTTGAGAGCCAAGATACTGGTGGTATAAGTCCTGCTCCAAGGGCAAAAGAAGACCTTCTTTCCAGTTCCAGTAGTCAGGCAGAAAGAGCAATTTTTCCAAAACCGGTTTGGCTCAGTGGATAGAGCGTTGGCCTGCGATTGAAGGGTCCCAGGTTCAATTCCCTCAAGGGCATGTATCCTGGTTTCGGGCACATCCCCAGTGGTGGGGCATGCAGGAGGCAGCTGATCGATGTCTCTTTCTCATAGATGTTTCTAGCTCTCTATCCTTCTTCCTTCCTCTCTGTAAAAAATCAATAAAATATATTTAAAAAAAAGAAAAGAGCAATTTTATCTTTCTTCTGTTTTTTTGTTTTGTTTTGTTTTGTTTTGTTTTGTTTTGTTTTGTTCTGTTTATGCCCCCAAGGGATTGGATGAGGGCTCCCACATTGGAGGGAATGATTGCATTTACTCAGTCTACCAATTCAAATGTTAATTTCATTTGGAAACAGACACACCCAGAAATACTATTTACACATAAAATTAACCATCACTTCCCTACAATCTAGATGTCCAAGTATGCAAAGAAAGATAAAATAAAGCCCAGGTAGAAGAATAATTTTGGGAAAAGGATTCAGAATTTCATTGAAGGAGAAAAAGTAATCTTATATTCCTGAATTAAATTCTTTTAAATGCTCAGAATTCCTGAAAACACTACACCAAGCATGTCAAACTTGCCGCCAGCAGGCTGCATGTGGCCCACAATGAATATTTTTGCAGTTTAGCCAATATAATGGTGGGTGAGAAACGTTTTAATAAAAATATCATAATTTTTATAATACCCTGTTATGCATAATTATTAATAATGAACTACAACGTTTGCTAATGATTCATTAGTGTAATCATATTGCATTCATTTCCCTTACATGCCTTACATGCATGTGCACCATTTCTCTTCACTAATACTAGCAGCAGCAACCATGTTAGCAGTGGATTGCCACAAAATTAGTCTTGGACTGACTTGTTTGGTGTGTGCAACAGGAAATATTTAGCTTTCAGAGAATAAGAAAAATAGGTTTATTTTCATTATGCTTATTAATTTGTGTAGTTATTGAGTGTCTGGTAAATTAATTTCAAGAAAAATATTAATTTTATTAGAATATTCTATTATTGTATGTTAATGATTACTCACTTATTTCAGCCCTTTGTATTCAGCATGTCTCTATCAAAATAAACCAATTTTCAAGTTTCTATGAAAACTGAAGCATTTTGTTTTTTTATGGCCCACATAAACTTAAACCTTGTTTATTTGGCCAAATATTGCCTTTGAGTTTGACATGATTGCACTACACCCTGTCTGATTTTTAACTACTGCAGATAATTATATTCAGACATTATACAGTTAATACCAGAATCTCTGATTTAATAAAACACTTTGGGGTACAAATTTGAATAATAAATGACACAGAAATAAAATAAAGAATAAGAGAAGCTAAATTGGATACAGGTCGAGGCATTTGCATTAACCATACCTACAGTATACTTACTTCATAAATTCTTTTTTACAAGAGATCAAAGTTAATATCAAACGATTGCCATATATCATTGCAATCATTATATTTGCATAAAAGCCTGATTCAATTGAGTATTAGGTAAAGTTATTTTGCAATGTGAGTTCAGGAAATTTCAATGTTTCTTTTTTCAATATCATTTCAATACCTCAAATCAAAGAACTCACTTTTGTGTTTTACTGGATCAGACAGAATTCAACTTGAAAATTACAGGTAAAATGCTGGTGTTCAGAGCGAGCTGACAAGAAAAGTGGCACCCTTAGAGTGCCTAGTTTCTAGTTGCATTACTCTCTGAGGATATCACACATTCCATGCTCAGTTAATTTGTCTGACATTCTTAACCTTAGATTCCTGTGGAGCCAATAGATGCACAGCTGATCCAGCTTCAAAGA
>PVJN01033311.1:0-23525 GCA_004026805.1 Lasiurus borealis | reverse complement strand
ATGATTTTGCATTATTTTAAGATTCCTTTGAGGTAGTTCAGTGATGTGGGACTGAATCATTAGCCAGCTCTCTAATGTGTAACTTCTCTTACCTGTGAAGAGAGGCAGAAAATGAAGTGTTTGGAGTAGAACAGAAAATTCTTGTTAGCTGAATGCTGAGAGGCTGCCACAAGTGGCTATTTCTGAGATTTACATATCTTTTAAAGATGTCCCGAGGGATATGGCAGTCCCTATCTCTTGCAAGGTTGATGACTATTACCTGGAGATCTTTAAGAAGCACAGCTGGTGAGCAATGGCACATAGAAGTGTAAAAAGTCACAGGGATAATTCCAAGAATGAATATGCCTAGGGGTAGCCCTTTTAAGCTCTTGTTTAAAATCATCTTTTAATCACACTTCCCTCTACCTTTTCTGTTAACATATACTAACTTCTCACTAAATACTGACCTTTTTTTTCTTCACTTCTTTTTGGCAATTAAATGACGATGAAGAACTGAGAAAAAGAGGAATGTCAAATGGCATCCATCAAAGATTTCTGATTCCAACAAACATGGAGTAACAGGGACCACATTTATCCTGCCACATTAAACTAGAAAACAGGAAAAAATGTGTGAAACAGTGGTTTCACCCAGACTGTGATCTCTGAGAGAAGGGAAACAATAAAGTGAGCCCTGCCATGGTCCTAGCTTGCTGCCTAGAGAGTGTCCAGGAATACAGAGTACAGTTTGTCCCACTGGGTTGGGGAAACAGAGATTACAGCTTGAAAGGCCAAGGCAGCTAGAATGTGCAGGGAGGAGTAGCAGAAAAGGATTCTAGATAGAGAGAGAGCTCTGCAAAACTTGCAGAATAGTTACTTTAAGACTTTGGTTGAATACTTGCAGAATAGTTACTTCAAGACTTTGGTTAAATACTACCATGCACATGTATGAGAAAACGTACTTGAGGGTAGGATGCACCAGAAAAAAATGTAATTGAAACATATGTGAAACTTGCAAGGGTTAGGACTAGTTTCTGTTCTCACCTACCAGAGTGATAAGACAAGCCTTAGAAAGTGTTATCTTAGCAATGGGGCTAAATTAGCACTAGACCAAAGTTTGCTCAAGTTTCCCTATAGTTAAAAGGAAACCTCCAAATAATCTGAGTCCAAGTAATTTATCTGCTCATCAGAACAAACACCACCATTATTTTTTAAAATGTAATAAAATTTAATAATCATGTAAAATTTACAATGTATGTCATCCAATCATCAAATAATAATCATCTTTACATTTTTCCATATACACAAAGAAAGCAGAAAAATATGACTTATAACCAGAAAAACAATCAATTAGAAATATATACAGAAATCACATGTGATAAAACTAGCTGGTATAAATGTCAAAACTGTTATAATATGCCCCAAGTATTATGTGAAGACAGAGGAAAACATGAATATGATAAAGAAATATAATAAATAAAAAGACAACTAATTTTCTAAAGATGAAAATATCTGACATAAAAAAATTATATCAGATAAAATTAAAAGTAGATTAGATACTGCAGTGCAAAGATCAATGAACTTGAAAGCACATTAATGAAAACTCTTTCAAAATGAAGCTATAAAAATTTTTTTAAAAAGACTAAGAAAATGAACACAGCATCAGGGACTTGTGGGACAAATAGTAAGCACTCTAAAGTGTGGAACTGGCCCGGCTGGCATGGCTCAGTAGTTAAGTATCAACCTATGAAGCAGAAAGTCACAGTTTGATTCCAAGTCAGGGCACACACCCAGGTTTCGAGCTTGATCCCTAGTGTGCAGGAGGCAGCCAATCAGTGATTCTCTCTCTCGTCATTGATGTTTCTATTTCTCTCTCCCTTTCCTTTCCTCTCTGAAATCAATAAAAATATGTTTAAAGTGTGAAATTAAAGCAGCAGAAGGAGGCAGAAAAATACTTGAAAAAATAATTGCTGAAAATTTCTCAAACTTGATGAAATCTATAAATCCATTATCTAAGACCCTTTAAAACCACAGAATTAATCTAAGAATTTGAATGGAGCCATGGCCTGTGTACTCGGTTGGTTGGATGAAGCACCATCATGTACACCAAAAAAATAGCAAGTTTGATTCCCGGTCAGGACACACACCCAGATTGTAGGTTCACTCCTCAGTTGGGACATGTGTGGGAGACAGTCAATAAATAAAAAAGAAAAAAAAAAGTGTGAAAAAGAATGAACATTTATATAATAAAATGTAAATGGGGGCTAGTCTAGAACCATATTTTCAATAATTCCCAAAGTGACTCTCCATTTTTGAAGAAACTGAGTTACTTTATTTACTCATAAGAAAATTTAAAAATCATCCACAGTAGTGTGATATAAAAATGTACTTAAAAATTAAATTAATTAAAATTATTGTGTTCAAACATTCTTAAATAAATGATGACTATACCAAAACATTTATTGATAATTCCCAAATCTTTTCTGTTTCATCTGAAGTCAAGTATTTTTTTTTCCTGATTTTGATTCTTTGGGCCCATAGCCACCACACTGACCAGACAGTACATAAAAGAAAACTGCCACTGCCAAAAAATAAGTTCACTGATTGCTGATCCAGTCTGGAGCCTTCTTTCTGCCCCAGAACCTAGGGCATTGTGGAAACCCCAACAGAAGCACACACGACATTTGTTCTTTCCTAAAATAATCATCCTTCAGCTTCTTCAATCATGACTCATCTGACTTCCCAGCTACCTCAGCCTGCAACTCCCAGTTCATCCAAGACCCTTCTAAAGCAAAACACAGTTTGCGCTGAGTGTGGCTGGACAAAATTTAGTGTCTGATTTTTCTTGATGTACAATATAGTCTAAAAGTATATGAGGTCTTAGAGTAAGAGTGTTCTGTTGATTTGTTTTGAATTTGTTATTTTCTAAAATCATGAGATATTTTATATGAACTACCATCAAGTCAAACCTAACCCATACTTTTAAAACTGGTTTAAGATTATCTCCTACTACCTAATCTCTTCTTGGCCTATCAGTATCATTTAATTCTTTTTTTTCTCTGTAAAGCTAATTTTTTTATTGTGTTACATGTATACATATCTTCCCATTGTCCTCCCCCGCCGCCCCAGGCATACCCCAACCCCCCAGTGTCTTGTGTTCATTGGTTATGCTTATATGCATGCATACAAGTCCTTCAGTTGATCTCTTATCTACCCTACCTCTTCTTAACCTTCCTGCTGTAATTTAACAGTCTGTTTGATGCTTTACTGCCTCTGTATCTATACTTTTGCTCATCAGTTTATAATCTTCTTTATTCTCCACAAATGAGTGAGATCATGTGATATTTATCCTTTATTGACTGGCTTATTTCACTTAGCATAAGGCTCTCCAGTTCCATCCAGGTTGCTGCAAATGGTAAGAATTCCTTCTTTTTAATGGCAGCATAGAATTCCATTGTGTAGATGTACCATAGTTTTCCACTCATCTGCTGACTGGAACCTAGACTTTGCAAATTGTAGCTATTGTAAATTGTGCTGCTATGAACATAGGGGTGCATGAATCCTTTCTTTCTTAATTCTATAGCCCAACATCGTCACTATTCAGCTATTGGTAATCCTAAAATGTCATAAACAAGCACTCTGTTTTCCTCATGGTATAGTATAGCATAATTTATTAAATATTGCACAGGAAAAAATCAAGGACAGAACCCTTTGGCATAGTTATTAATCAGAGAGAAAGCAGGATGTGAGAAAAAAAAACACAGACAGAAGTTTTGGAATGCCAGCAGAGAGAAGGGATTCCAAGTTTTCCAAGTTACATATTTGGTCTTTGTAGTCCTTATCATGAGTTCCTAAATTTATATGCATTGCTTAATGGACCTTATAAAAACAAGGACTCCTTTTCCAGAAAAAAAAAAAGAAAAAAACAGGAACAGGTTACCGACATTATTTGGCACTTACAACAAAAGCTAACTATCTAAAGCTGAATTTTAACCAGAAGTTACTTTTGCAATTTCTAATACATTCAAAAGATAATAGTGGATGGCACCTGCACATTTACAGAGTGAATATATTTTAATAAAATGTGCTGTGCATCTTTTGTGAAAAGGAATAATATATTTCCTTGTATGTGTAACAGTAGGACTTTTATTGTAGTTTTTCATGGTTCATATTCTAGTTCTGATATTTACTGTGTAACTTCTGTTAAGTTATTTAACTATCCTGTGCACATTAACTCCTTTTATATATCTGTAAGAATGCTCATCTATCTGTAAGAGTATATCATCAGAGCTAATATTAGTTACTTGTGATATGCCAGAAACTGTTCTGAGAGTTTTAGATACTTTGATAACCAAATATAAGACACAGAGATGTTAAATAACTTGCCCAAGTTCATGCATTGAGTAAGTAGTAGACTCCAGATTTAAACCCAGTCTGAATCCAAGAAACACAGTTCTACACATTACTCTGTTTCTAAATAGACTAAAAATAGTGCATACCTCAAAGGGTTGCTGTGAGAATTATAAGAAACATTACAAGAGAAATGCTTGAAATAGTAATAATTCAAATATATGCCTATCATTATTGCTTTAAAATCAGCCATCCTTTTGCCTCTAACAGCATATTCCCCACACACCTTTCAAGGGATGTTCAATGCAACACAGGACAGCTTATCATTTAAAATTGCATCAATTTGAACAGTTTCAAGATGATAATTTATTTCAAAAATGGTTTAAGTCTAGCTGTCTTTTGTAACTTCCAATAGGCACATGTACTAATCCATACACATCAACTGAGTATCTAAATAGAGTTTTCACAAAAATAATTAATTTGAAATGCATTTGGAGAGTTTAACATGCAACAAGACATCCCAAGATAAATGTTTTTTCAAAAAAATACTTCTTCTGAAACAAGAACAATTTACCTCCCCTGCCCATGTGAATATATGCTTACTATAATCTTAGGGCAAAGAAAACACAATGAGTCAAAGACTAAAGTGGACAACATCCTGAGGGATTGGCTACTGGGGGCCACAGAGCCAGCATAAAGGAGATGGGTCACATGATCATCAAGCAACTGGCCACCTATTTCCAGGAAGAGGTTAAGAGAAAAAAAGTAACTGCTTTCTGCTAGCAAGTAAAAGCTCTGTGCTTCTGCCAAATGTAAAAATGGGGAGAGAGATGGTAAGAGAGAAAATACGGTCTCCTGGTTTTGTCATTGTGTTGTCTGCTGGCAAATGTGAGGATGTCTGCTACAGAGCTGTCTGACCCTGTGAGATACTCAAAGCACAAGAAGTGTAGTACTGTCTCCTTCACAAAGGAGAGGATTGAAACACTGATGAGCATAACCAATAGGCTTAGTGAGTCACAGCATAGACAAGGAGCCAGAGAAAAGACGCCAAGAAGGAAGTTTACGAGTCCCTGAACAAGGCCAATAAATCCTTCAGCGCCTGGGTGTCAAGGACTCAGTCCGTGCACCAGATGCAGCCTGATGGATGGGTTTATCTGTCCCAGACGGCAAATAGAGATTGTTCTGCTTTTGGCCCCACACATAGTTGAGACAGAGCTCTAGTGTTTTTCCCCTCTAGCTTTCTTCAAATGTATTACATGTGTCCCTCTCAGTACTTCAACTTCTTTGCCTTCCAGTATTACCACTGAAAGAGCAGCCTTAAGTCCTCAGTATGCAAGGAGTGTGTTTACTATCCTTAGACAGCCAGGACATCTTGAACAAAATCAAGAAAAATATATCTCCATTAATTCAATCCACTTGAAAGAGTAATATCTTGTTTTCTTGCTTCTCACAATCAGCATCAACTTTGGATCTCCTCCCAACATTCTTCACAATCACTTATAAACAGTATTCAGCAGTACAGACTCATGTGATAGAAGAGTGGGGCTCAGGCATAGTTCCTGTTTGCTCAGAACTAGATATGAATTAGGGTTGAATGATGGCCAAGATGTCCCAGAAGCAAATTATTCACCTTTACCATAGAGACAGTTAGTTTACAGAGATGCATCTTTATAAACTAGAGGACTGGTTTTATCACTAAACTATAGAGCTGAAAAAGCCCTGGCCCATGTGGCTTACTTGGTTGGGCACTGTCCCATGCACTGAAAGGTTGCTGGTTTGATTTCCAGTCAGGGCACCTGCCTGCATTGCTGGCTTAATCCCCAGGAGGGTGCGATAGATGTTCCTCTCTCTCCCTCTCCCTTCCACTCTCTGTAAAAATCTTTATTTTAAAAAAAGAACTGAAAGAGGGTCAAATGTGGTCTGAATGAACAGAATTAGGGTGGAAGATATAGGAAGATGTGTGAGAAACACACTGCCTTGAGATAGTGTAAATGCCTGGCATTAAGCTTTTGATTTCGGAGGCATGCCTTTCAAAGACATCTATCTTAAATAAATATACTGCCAGATATATAATACGGCTACCAGCAAACCAAGTAGATAAGGAACAGGCTGTCCCATCCATGAGGTTCCCTTTTTAGAAAGACCTGGGTTACCTAGATAATTGACCACCTGATGAATCGGCTTCTTTCCACTCCCTAATTCTTGTTTTTATGTTTTAATTCACTAATAAAAAATGAACCATGAAACCTTAGACAACCCACCCTGAGACACTAATAAAGGCAGAGAGAGCCTCAGGTTCTGTCCCCTCCCACTCTATATACTTATAACTTCACTGTGTGGCCCACATGGGTACAGTACACACACATCCCCAGGACCTACAAGTGATGTCTTCTTCTGGCTCCAGTCAGAGAAATAAATGTCTGTGGAGCTCAACACAAGAAATATGGGCCAGGTGAGTGCATCAGGTATTCTTAGCCAATAGCATCACCGGTGATAGCCTCAGACTGTCACAGCACTTGGATAGTTGGTTGCCAGAGATCTCCTAGACGAAGTAGCACCCTCATCAGACCATGTTACTCAGTCATCTTCCAAATAACCATACACCTGGCTGACCTTTGCACTTGCTGGTCCCACTTTGTGGAATGCTCTTCTCTAATATAGTTACATGTTTTTCTTCCCGCTCTTCATGCATGACCATGTTTTATTTATCATGGGAATGCAAAGATAGTTCATATAAAAATAATCTTTAATGAAATATGCCATTGACAAATTAAAGTAAAAAAACTAAATAATTGGCTCAACAAATGCAAATTTTTTTATAAAATTCAAAAGTCATGATTTAAGACAGGATTGTTAGAAAAAAAACTATAGTGCTATTCTAGTGGAATGTAATTTTCTTAACCTGATTAAAATTATCAATCAAAAACTTGAAGCAATCAACAACAGTCTGGACACACCAATATTGAAGTTGGACAAAAGACAAGAAAGACTTCTATTCTGGTGTCCATTCAACATGTATTATATACATCCTAGATGGTGCAATAAATCAAGGAAAGAAATAAAAAGTAAAAAGATTGAGAAGAGAGACAAAAACATAATTGCCTACATAAAAAAATTCAAGGTGACTTACAAATAAATGATTAAGTCTTTGAAAGAATATTCCTATATACCAGTATAAGCAAATTAAAAACTTTAAGTAGGGGGGGGGAGCCTTTCCATTTATAATAGCAACCAAAACCTTTAGCTACTCCATTAGAAACCTAAGAAATAAGATTCAAGACCTTTGTGTGAAAAACTTTATAAAATACTAGGGGCCGGGTACACAAAATTCATGTGGGGGGTGGAGGGGTCCCTCTGCCCGACCTGCATTCTCTCCAATCTGCCAGTTGGACATCCCTCTTGAAATCTGGGATCTCTGGATCCTAACTGCACACCTGCCTAACCACTCTGCTTGCCTACCTGACCCCCCTAACTGGCCTCTCATGCAGGCCCAATCGCCCTTATTAACTTCATTTTTTTTTAATCTTATCCCTTTCATACACAGTTCTGTATGACTTTCTTATTGGCTTCTCCCTCTCACAGAATTTCTCTCTCCCCTTTATGTAACACTTTTTCCTATTAATTCATCATTTATAAACTTTTCTTTCCTCCTTATTTCCTACTTCTGTTCCATCATCCTTCTTCCCATCTTCCTTCTACCCTTCCTCCCTCCCCACATTCTTTCTTTCATTTACCTTTACCTGCCCTCCATCCCCTTTTCCTTCCTTCCCACCTTAATTTTTTTTCTTCACTTCCTCCCTCCCTGTTTCTTCCTTCTTCCCATTCTCCTTTTAAGCTCTACCAGCTCCCCTTTAGAACTTTTCATCCCTCCCTCTTTCTCTCTCATCCACATTCTTCTCTACTTACTTCCACCATTTTAATATCTATCTGCCTAATTATTCACTATCATTTATTTTTTCTTTCCTGACTCCTACTTTTAAAATCTGCCCCCAGTACACAACTATACTTGATTTTCATTACAGCTCCTACAGTTCACTCACACATCCTCTTTCCTTATTTAACTCTGCTCTCTACTGACTCCTTTATAAAGTTCTTCCTTCCCTCCTTCCCTTCTTAAAGCTTCCATTCGGGTGTGGGGGGTGGGGCATAAACCTCCATCCCAGGGCTCAGCCCTGGCCAGATGTTTGCCGCCCCCACTTCCCCAGCCTCCCCACCGCTGTCCTGCTCCCATTTCTTGCCCAGGAAGCCCAGCCCAGGCCCAGCGAGGGTGGCTGAGGCCCTCGCGGCCTGGGCTCTGCTGCTGCTACTGCGAAACAGGAGCACCTCTGCCTGTGCCCCACCCCTCCTCGGGCACACCTGCTCTGCCCCCACCCCCGAGATTGGCACCCCCTCCCACGTGCAGCCCCACATCTCCTTCCCTTTTATATTCCTGAATCTTTTTCTTGTTCCCTTTCTGTGTTTCTGTTTCTCCTCTCCGCCTGTCTGAATGCAGTCCTGCCTGCCTCTCCTTCTCCTTTCTTATCCCCTCCTATCAAATCCTATCTTACCCCGGCCTTGCAGCTGCCTGAGCAGAGGGCGGGATGCAGCCTGCTGATCCAATCATGATGTGACGCCGTAAAGGACAAATTTGCCTATTCCTCTATTATTAGATTAGATGAGGAAAACACAAAGAAAGGGCACAAACCATAACCTGAATAAATAAAGCATTATTATCCAGAAATGGATTGGAAGACATAACATTATGAAGATATCATCAATTATTCTCAAGTTACACATCAATGTATTCAATTTAAGATGCCAACAGAATTTTTTTATGGAACTTGACACATAAAAGTGCAAAATGTCAAGAATAGCTAAGATCATATTTAAAAGAAGCAAAGTGGGGAAACTATTTCTAACAGATATTAAAATATATTTTGAAGCTAGTTTGCCATATGGTACTGATGCAGAGATATACACATTAGTGAATAAAACAGAATAGAGAGCCCTGGGGGGAAACAAACAAACAAACAAAACCCTTGAAAATATGGCTATGTTTTATATGACAGAATTGGCATTAACTGCTATGAAGAAAAAAGAAAAGGAAATAGACTGCTCACAAAATTTTGCTGAGATAATTAGTTGTCAATATAGGGAAAAAAGAAATATACTTTACACAACAAACAATAACAAAAGCCAGCATATTTCTATAGAAAAATTCAACATTTCCATAATTTTTAAAGAAAATATAGACATATGCCTTTACCAACTTGGGTTAGGGCAAAATTTCCTAGACAAGGTGCAAAAAACCTATCCCATAAAGGAGACAACTTTTATTTAACTAATTATAAAGTTTAAGACCTTTTCACAAAAAGAGAGGATAATCAAAGTTAAAAGGTGAGTCACAGACTTGGAACAGATATTTACAACCCATATAACCAATAGATAGGTATCTTAAAATATTCAAAAATTGCTAAAGTCAATAAGAAAAAGAAACTAGTAGGCAAAGGATAGGAAAAGAAAAAAAAAATCACAAGGAGCCAATAAACATGTGAAAGGCTCTCAGCCCAATTGGTAATAAAATTTAAATAGTGAGATGCCATTCACTCCCATTTCACACCCACCAGATTGGTAAAAATACTAAAATTGGCAGGATATGGAGCAATGGAAATTTTCACACACTGACATTAAGAGCATGAATTGTTCCAACTGGAGAATAATTTGGCAATATTGAGTAAATATGTTTGTTCATACCCATACACTAGAAATTCTTCTTCTGAATTTCATCTTAAGATATTTTTGCATATTTTTTTCAATTCAAAAAGTGCAAAAATGTTTATTTTCTTTTTTCCCTCTTTTTTTAGAATATATTTTATTGATTTTTTACAGAGAGGAAGGGAGAGAGATAGGGAGTTAGAAACATTGACAAGAGAGAGACATCGATCAGCTGCCTCCTGCATGCCCCACACTGGAGATGTCCCCACAACCAAGGTACATGCCCTTGACCGGAATCGAACCTGGGACCTTTCAGTCCGCAGACCGACGCTGCATCCACTGAGCCAAACCGGTTTTGGCTTATTTTCTTATAATTTGTATTTCTCATTGTAAGAATAGACAGGAGAATAGACAAATATACTATGGCATATGCAGACAATGCTATGTGATACAGCAATTAAAATGAGCAATGATACAGCACTTAAAATAATCTATCAAAGTATGTAAACTCAAAAACGTCCAACATAATAAAAGGGTGACATACAAATTGACCCTTAATGGCAGAACAACCAGAACAACCACTGGACCAGTCACTATGAGACACCCTGACTACCTCTTGGTCTCTGTCCCCAGTCAGCAGGCTCAGAGCTCCTAATGGCCACCCGTGGCAGGGGCAGGACCGGCAAGCAGGCAGCTAGGGAAGAGGGATGGGTTTATCTGTTTATCACAGGCCAGGCCTAGGGACCATACCTGCCCATAAATTTCATGTGCTGGGCCTTTAGTTAACAATAATAAGAGCAAATACATAGTATTTACAATGTGCCATGTGTTGGTCTAAGTGCCTTACATGTATTTATTAACTTTTCTTCACATTAATATTTAACATTCATTACAAGCCTAAGAGATTGGTACTATTATAATCCCATTTAATAGATGAGGGAACTGAGGCATAGAAAAGTGAAGTGATTTACTTGAGGCCATATAGTGGCAAAGGAGTATTCCAACCCTGTCTAGCTCTTAACTTCATTCAGGAGCATACTACTTCAAAATTTTTAAATTTCACAGCATACTATTTATTTTTTTTAAAAGTACATTTATTTATTTCAAAGAGGAAGGCAGAGGGAGATAGAAACATCAATCAGCTGCCTCCTACTGGGGATCAAGCTTGAAACCCAGGCCTATGCCCAGACCAGGAATCTAACCCTCCTAGTTCATAGGTCACTGCCCAATCATTGAGTCATGCTGGCTGGGCTATATTTATTTTTAAAACTGAAAAAAAAAAATACCATGTAATTAATGCACAAAGATATACAGATATGCTTTAGAATTATAAAATAGTAAATCACTTCTATTTATAACATAATTTACAGGAACGATATTTTATAATTTATAGCATAAATAGCACATTTTAAGTGTTTCATGCTAGCCCTTACCCCTGATTCCAATCTCTCCCAGGTAAAGAAACGTGAGGGCCTTGCTGCCATTGACGACCTCGTGATGTACTTCCCGCTTCAGTTCACTCCCCTAAGGCAGTGAGCAGCTGTGGTCGGTACAGCAGTCACTCCCAGCCTCAGTGTCACCGCAGCCACAGTAGAGCAGCCTTTGATATGCCTGCGACTAGAGCAGGAGTGTTTGAAGAGACTAAGAGTGGAGAGAGGTGGGGGTCAAGAAAGGGAAGCGAACACCACCCCTTCTCATAGCCCGTTTCAATTCCACCTGTCCCGGTTTTAAGTGGATTTGTGCAGTCGAAACCACCGGTTTGGGCTTCACCACAGGTTCAGCCTACAATGCGGACACTTCAAAGACTTCAAAGGCAGGGGACACAGTGCTATATCTGGAGTGAAACCAAAAATGTAGGATTTAGCAAAGTTTTCGGAGGGTGGTTCAAGGGCTTGAAGTGATTTCCACTTCAATACACTGTAAGTGAGTGAACAAAAAGAAATAAAAAAAAATAGGCCTGAGGAAAGAAAAAAAAAAAAAATCTCATTTTTCTCTTTTGTTAATGCTATAGAAATATCAATCCTGAGGGCTTGGTGAGATTTTTATAAAGCCTATTCCATGAATCTGAGCCTGACTTTCAGGAGCAAAATTCAGGAGGCTCGACTTTTATGCCTTTCTACTCAGTTTCATTTTTAAATAATTGATAGGTGGAAAAGAAAGAAAGGAAAGTTTAATAGGATGCGACTCCAAGCCAGCTTGTATGCTAGGTGCTTTCATCTATTTTCATCTCACACTCCTAACAACCTTATAGAGTAGTGTGATTGGTTCCTATTTACAAACGAGTACAGTGAGGCTTCGAGTGGCTACCCCAACTTGTTTCCCTTAAGGCACAGAACTGAATTCAGCTCAACGTTTTGAAGCTACAAAGCTCATGCCTTTCCACCAGACCATGAAGCATTACGATAATTGAATATGAAAATAACCTAACCTAAATAAGCCAAAATACAATCATTTCACCTCGTTAAAAATACTCATCTTTAAATTTATATACAAGCCAGACATGCTTTTTGGATCTCCTGAAAAACTCGCTGGGGTTGATATTATTTGGTTTTGTTTTCCTGTGATCTGTTTAGTTGTTTCATAAGGTTTTAACTAGTGCCCATCAGGAGTCATAGTATGTATTGCCATAGGGGCTCAATGGCTCCAAATCCACCCTCCGAAGGCTTTCTGGCATCTAGTGTTTGAGTTCTAAACAATTAGGAAAACTAGACATGGTTATAGTAAGGGCCTTTCTAATTGAAAAAAAAATACAGGGTTTTAAAAACAGTTCTTTAGGAACTGTCCTGGAAAAATGAATATTGTTTAATTTTCATTTTGAATTAAAGACTTGGAAACCTGAGCAATACAGAGGCTAATGATAAACTAAGCTGAGCAGAGACTCCTCTGAGAGCCATAGCGATGTATTAAAACAAGAATTATTTTGTACACTGTGCTGTACTCCAACAGTGGATTCTCAGCAGACTGCAAAATCACTTCCCAGATAATGAAATTATAAAAGAATTTTAATTTCATGTTAGAACTTGTATTACAAATTATTAGGGAAAGAAACAGGGGAGAACATCATTTTCAAGCGAACTCCTCCTGTGGATTGCCAAATGGATGGACTTTTCTGATGTGAAGTCCTTGTGAAAAGTGTTATCAGAGGCAGCAGAAACACTTTAATCTTTCAAAATACAGATTCTGTTTGAGGGCAGTGTGAATGTATTTAAGTGTCAAGGACATTTAAGGGCTGTGATTCAACAGCCCTGAAAGGGATCACTTTCAAAATTATGGTAGGCAAATATCACACACCTTTCAGTGCCATGGATACCTTATTGAGAGGGGCCAAAGGATCCATGGCATCGTGCTCTTCCCCCCAAATGAGCAAAGCAGGCCTAGCCAACACTAAGAAGATCACATTCATGCATCTGTAGGAACAGCCACATTTCCAGGGAAGTAATGAGCTATGCCATTCCCCACAGAGCTGCCTCTCAAACCACGGCTGATTCCTCTGCAGAGACTTGGGATTTGGTCAAAATGAAATAACATATATTAAAGCATCCTCAGTTTAATGGGGCAAAAGGAATTTCCTCAAAAGCCTAAGGAGATAGAAGCCAATTCTATCATAGAAGCATGTCTAAGAATATGTTCTCTAATGGTTGGAATCTTCCCTGTCTTTGAGGCTTGGAATTCCTTTTGTCCTACATCCCAACGCCACTGAGGAGAGTAGGTTTCTCCTAGAGATGGTCACAGGAGAGCACATCCCCCTGCAAAAGGATCCCCAAGAGGACAAGAGGACCAAAGGCCAAGAGAGAATGCTCTTTTGTCTAGGAGATTAAATATTCAGATTTCACACTCTTACAGTGGCCACGCCTATTCTGACCACCTATTTGCTTTCAGGTGTGACTGACTGGAAAGCATCTTCCCACGACACTCAGACCTTATTGGGCCTGGGTCTAAACTGCCCTTGTCCAGTCCCTTCCCATCCAGCAGCAGGGAACAGACTTGGAGAGTGTTAAATTAACAAAGCTTTTTAAATGGCATGCTTATATTATCTAGCTTTTTTTTGCTCCTTTCCTGTTAAATAATAACCAGACTATTATGAAGGTATCATAACTGCTAAATAATATGTATTGAAACATTGTAACATAATATCATGAATATATCAAAACATTACAAATATTTCAACAGAGGGAAACACACACATGTACACCCATTTATATACATGTATGTTTGTATGCATGCATATACATACAAGAGCATTCTTATGTATGTATATTAAGATCAGCATAATGAAAGCTCCGAAAATATGTGAGGTGGCAAAGCAGCAAGATACTAAAGGAACTTTCCTTGACATAGATATTTTTTCATTCATTAGCCTAAGAAAAACATTCTACCAAATAATGCATAGCATTTTGTCTAAGAAACAAATTTACTGCTGAGTTATCTCATTGTAAAACTGACTTCCATTGCCTCCCATAAATCTGCTCAAAGCTGAAATCTGCCCTGGGCTGGGAAAATAAGAAGAAGTGGAGATAAAAGCAAGAGTAACACATGTGGTTTCATGTTGGCAAAGGCATTTATCTCAGAGCACATGTTTAAATATCAGCAATGTAATCATGTCTTTAAAATCAGTTATTTTATTCTAAATTCAATTTCAGATTCTAACCACCTTTACTATACCCTTGTGTGATGTGCAAACCATTGAAAATTTTCACAAAAAGAGCTCTGGTGTGAGGAAGAGAACCAGTGTTTTCTGCCTACTGCTTTGAAGCTGACACAGGACCGGGTATCTCAGTGAAAAGCCCACAGCTCCCAAAGCCCGATGAGTGATTCCGATGAAAAAGGCAAAAGCTAAGCAGAGGGTTAATAGCCTGGCTCTGGAGCCAGAGCAATTTCAGCTCCACCACCTAAGGCCTGTGTTACTCAACCTTTCCAAGTGGCAATTTCCTTACCTCTAAAATAGGAACAGCAGTAGTGCACACCTCATGGGGCTGTGAGGAGAAAATGAGCCAACAGCTCTTGCACATCTCTCAGCTTTCTTGTGGCCTAGCATACAATAAGCATGCAGATGCTCAGTTCTTCTCCTGGCTATTGTTTTCATCATTTTTATTTTATTTATTTTAAATATATATTTTTATTGATTTCAGAAAGGAAGGGAGAGGGAGCCAGCAATAGAAACATCAATGATGTGAGAGAATCATTGATTGGCTGCCTCCTGCACACCCCCTACAGAAGACAGAGCCTGTAACTGTATCCCCTGTATGCCATTACCAAGAATCAAACCATGACCTCCTGGTTGATAGGTTGATGCTCAACCACTGAGCCATGTGTCATTGTTATTTTAATTATGATTATATTCATCTCTATTAGAACATACATGAACTCATAGGGCCCAGTTGGTTGACTAGATTTTTAAAAGGATAGATATATATATAGTAGGGTAATCTTGGAGACATTTTGTTTTATTCTCACTTTATTTTCCCTTTTCCTGTGTCCTGTGTTCTAGTGTGGAGCACAAAAGCTGGCTAAAAACATCCCTTGACCACTCCCTGGTGTTTGGTCTCAAAGCTTGAACTCATAGAAGGCTTTCTCAAAAGACTTTTTCAAGCTCAGGCAGGAAGCGGAGAACAGTTGTATATATGTCCTTGTCCTCCAGGTGCCCCAGGAAGGTATCGGGACCTCAGAATGTTATTGTTTCATGGCAACCCAAGGGGAGCTGGTTCAGGGTTCAGGCTCAGCAAAGATTCCCAGAACCTAGCTTGGCCTGGAACAAGCAGAACCACCACCTTTAATAATCAGAGGACAGCAGGTTGACCAAAACCAAAGGGCTCTCCGTGAAAGTATTAGTGCATATAAAATCCTGGTTTCTTTTATCAAGCTGTTCAGGAAGGGAGATTCAGCAAAACAAATGAAACAAAATTCCTCACCACCTTGGTGTTGTGGGTACTCAGGGAAACATTTTCTCAGTTTTTAGGAAAATAATATGATCTTTCTCACACAGGTGAGTGTATACACACATACACACACACAGGCACATACATGCACACACTAGAGGTCTGGGTGCACGAGATTTGTTCACTGGGAGTGGGGGGGAGGAGTCCCCTCAACTTGGCCTGTACCCTCTTTCAGTCCAGGAGTTGTTGGAGGATGTCCGACTGATGGCTTAGGCCTGGTGGTCAGGGCATATCATAGCAACCAGCTGTTCCACCGTTCAGTAGATTTGCATATTGGCCTTTTATTATATAGGATACTAGAGGCCTGGTGCATGAAATTTGTGCACGGAGGGGAGTCTCCTCAGCCCAGCCTGCACCCTTTCCAATCCGGGACCCCTCTGGGGTTTTGTAATCCCTCACTAACCCCCCTGCCAGCCTGGTCACCCCACACAGCCTGCTGTTTGGTCGTCCATCTGGTTGTTTTGGTTGTGAAAGTCCCAGCTTTTTATATATTAGGATGTGCATATTTATACACAATAATCTATAATAATAAAAGCTTAATATGCAAATCAACTAAACGGCAGAACAGTAGAATGACTGTCCTGATAACCTTTGGATGAAGCTGGGGCTATGAGGGCTGAGGCAGAAGCCAGGTCAGATGTGAGAGCCAAAGCAGCCAGGGCTGCAAGGCCTACCCTTGCATGAATTTTGTGCATTGGGCCTCTAGTACATATATAAATATATCTACATCTATGCACATATATTTAAAGAGAGAGAGAAAAATCTATCCTCAATTTGATAATTCTAAAATTATTAATTATCAGTGACAAAACTCTTATCATAGAGACTGATGTGAAGAGATGACAGCAATAATGGCATATCTGTTCTCCACAATATCTACACAAACCAGAATTAAACTGATCTACTTTCAATAAAATTTTCTCTTTCAAATTACTGCATTTAAAAATATCATATCTCAGAGGACTCAGGAAGTCGATTGCTTATTGACTTTCCAGCAGGTCCATATAGTGTAATGAGTCTTAATATCTCTATTTTTAAATTGCTTATTGGATTTTTAAGATTAAACAAAGCATACAAGGAAAATTATAGTGCTGGAAATTGGAAGTTGGTCAAATAAGTACATTATTATCCTATCAAAACTATATTTAAACTTTCCAGGATGAATATTAAATCCTTGCAAAGGTTGCTTTAAAAAATTCTTACATCAAGCATTTTATAAATTATATCTTTATAAATTGACTATCTTTTTTTATAATTTTAGTTACTATAATATGAACTTCTATCCCCATATAAAAAGTCTAATGGCCTTCTCTAGATTAGGTAATAAAATTAGTTCCCAACTTGAATGAATTTGTACTGCTATATAAAAGTCATAATGAGACTTTCCCTAAAAACTTTAATGTAGCAATGAAATTCAGAACTTTTGACTGATACCTTATAATCAGAATATTATTATAGAGCAAACCTGGTAATGTCACTCCTGTTTAAAATGCTTCTAAGGCTTCCTATTATTCTTAGGCTAGTGACCAATACTTTGAATGGAGCCTATAAGTTCCAGCATGGTCTGCCCCTGCTTCCCACACAACCGTATCACATGCCACTCTCCCTATTTGCTTTCTGCCTCCACACACTTTTGTTTCTTACCACCTGCCTCCCTCACCCAGCTAACTCCTCCCCATTCCTTCTCTTTTTCTCTATGTTCTTCTGGCAAGCCCTGTACACTTTCATAACATTCATTTTTCATGTAATCCATTGTTCCAGGTTTGACTACACCTAAGTGATCTATTTATTTACAATTGTATTGAGCCCTGGCATTGGACACCAGTGACTCGGAATCATGTCCTTGGAAGGAGTGAGTGGCACCGAGCACAGTTTGCCCCCTCTAGTAAAACCCTCTCTTTCACCACCATAGAGACAAGGTGAAGAAAGTTCACTTCTTTCAGTGAAGTAGAGGGAATCCCACTCCTCACCATGATGACTATTCATGAGGTAGACAGGGACTTACTCCTATTTTTCCCATAAATATCAAATAGTACATTTGTTTGGGAAGGCTTCTTTTTTTTATTACTTTTACCCAACCAGCTTAGAAAAACAACAACAATTTGCAAATCATATACTTGATAAGTGTCTTATCAAATCACATATTTGATAAGTATATTTTATATTCTCACACTTAGAACAAAACAATAAAAGGACAAATAACCTAATTTTAAAATGGGCAAAGGATTTGAATAGGTATTTCTCCAAAGCAGATAAGCAAATGGCCAATAAGAAGTACATGAAAAGATGCTCAGTATCATTATTCATCAAGGAAATGCATTTCAAAACCACAATGCGATACCACCAGGATGGTTGTAATCAAAAGTCAGACAATAACAATGTTGTTGAGGATGTGAAGAAATTGAAACTCTAATGCCTTGCTGGTGGGAATATAAACTGGTACAGCTATTTTGGAAAAACAGTTTGGCAGTTTTCTCAAAAAGTTAAACAGAATTGTGATGCAGGCTGAATTGTGTCAACCCACCCCCAAAATTATAGGAGGGAGAGAGAAAGAGAGAGAGAGAGAGAGAACACATGAACACACAGAGAGAGAACCATATGAAGATGCAGAAAGAACCATATGAAGGCACAAAGAGAAAGCTACCATCTGGAAGCCAAAAAGAGAGGCAACAGAAGAAACTAAACCTGTTGATACTTCAATTTTAGACTTTTGGCTTCTCAAATTGTGAAAAAAAAAAATAGTTTTTTATAAAAATAAAATAAAATATAAATTCTTATCAAGATTTAAGATTTTCTTCCATTTTTCATTTTTTAAATAAAAACTCCCAGTGGAAAAATAGTCCCGAAGGGTGACAAAGCCTTTTGCAGAAGCCATAGAGCAGAGTGTCGAGAATATAAGTGAAAGCTGTGCGGCACCCTAGTACAAAGCCTTTGTTTGGTGACTAAATCACCTTTAGAGAAATTTTGGGATCAAAGAATTTACATTTGCCAGAAGAAATAGTCCAGAACTTTAATGAACTGCATAAATCACAATATAATCAGTTTCACCCTTTTAAGTACAATGCTAGACTATTATGTATTTATTTTCATCGTTTTCTTTACTTATTTGGTGCAGTTGAGTTCAAATTGTACTTGTAAATCTAAGAAAGACAAGTGTTTATGTCACATTTATTCTGGTTTTCTAAACTGCTCTGCTATAGCTATACAATGAAATTAAAACAGATGTGCTTTGAGAAACTGTGAGGATTTCTATTCATTTGTGTGAAGATGTATTTATCTCCTTTCTATCACCCAAATACAGGCTGAATTCATTAAAAAAAAAAATGCATTTGTGCTACGCCTATAGGTCCATTCTTCTGGATATATAAAATTATCTCCAAGTACCCTTGGCCTTTAGTCTCAAAATTTTTTGCTTCTTGGTATTCTTTAGTTGTATTTTTTCTATTGCTCAGTGAATGAGGGAAATCATGTAAGAATTCAATTTGTAAATTCTGAGTCTCAGGTTCTCGAGGCGCCTATCTCTGCCTCAGCTTCCTTAGACCAAGCAATAAAAACGCTCATTAGGTGGATGTTTCTAGACTCTGTGAAAAGGCTTCTTTTCTCTTAGCCTTAAATTAGAGGATTCTAAGAGACTTGAACGCTGCCAAATTTTGGTATCTGCCAGGGTTGTGGAACCAGTCCCCTACGAATACAAAAAGCTGGCTAGTTAATATTTAGGGAATCAAAAGTTACACTAAGAATTTTTACTGGGGAGCGGGGGGGGGGGAGGTGGGGGGGTGGGCGGCGAAGAGGCAGGGAGATGGTTAACCTAATCCTGCTATTGTTCAAGGGTCAACTGCATGTTTCTGGCATTTCAACAAGAAGCCTAAAGTCTCATAAGTATTTCTGAGGACAATCGTTCCAAGAATTTGAGCTGTTGGATAAGAAATGAGTGAGAAACAGAAGTTGGTATCAGGAGCCAGTGAAGTTTCAACAAATCAATAAGTTGTCTAACATAAAAGAAAGATGAGAAAAGGAGCTAAGGACTTTGTGGACACCAAAGAATGATTAAGCTAATTAAGATAAGTTTCAAAGTATTTGAAGCTAGCATGTCAAAAAGCATGCAGATGTTATTTTTGGGTTTCTTCTTGCTCCTTGTGCTATTTCCATGCTCAATTATGTTTGTTTCATGGCTAGGGTTTCATTAGTCATACACCATATTTATTAAAAACTGTGAAAATGAGAAGCCTAATTTCAAGACCCTGACTACATTTGGCCCAGACCTCTTAAAATGCAGCACAACATCACCATCTAGTGTCCAAAACCTAAAACTTAAGTGAGATGTCACTGACCTATAAAGTCCTTGGACAGGAGGAACCTAAGGAAGACACCATTATTCCAAAGGTAAGGGAACTGAAATTCGGACAGTGCAAGTGATGTATTTGCTTGTGCTCACAGATCGATGAGAAAACAGATCTCTTAACAACCAATCCAATCCTGCGGCTTCAAACCCAGTTCGGTGACAAGTGAACCTAAGCCATTTAGTATTCCTATGTTCCAAACAATGTCCTGGAACAGCAACAAGACGGGGAGAGCCTCTGTTACTTCAGTCTTCAACTCTAATCTACAGATCTGCCCTCCAGTTAAAATATTTACATGACAACTAGAATGTTATCAAATGTTAAAAGGAACTTAAATAAATACAGATGTAATTAAATAAGCCTTCAACTAGTTTTGGAACAAAGAAAAACAGTAAGAGAATTAGGTAAAGGGACATTATTTCCCAAAGTGCTCCTTGTTTAATAACCTACAGTTTTTAGTATATTAATATCAAGGGAAAATTTCACCTTATTTGTTTACAAGTAAATATAGAATTTTTGAATATATATCTCCACCAGCTTTTCTATGTCATCTGAACCTTCAAAAGGTAGTTCAAGATAGGAATTCAAAACAATGACTATCATGATTTCATTAATAATTTTCAGTTTACAGGTAATTTCTCAAAAAGTCACCTTTTAGGTCCTCATTAGTCTGGTTTACAGACACCCCACCTCTGTCA
This sequence comes from Lasiurus borealis, assembly GCA_004026805.1. Classification (NCBI taxonomy): domain Eukaryota; kingdom Metazoa; phylum Chordata; class Mammalia; order Chiroptera; family Vespertilionidae; genus Lasiurus; species Lasiurus borealis. The sequence goes on along the minus strand of PVJN01033311.1, from coordinate 2,531 downwards.
CCTATGAACCCATATTTAGTGGCATCTTTCTTTATCAACAACCTTGGGAGACTGGCCGAGATTTGAGTAAGGATGGGAAAGCACTAGGATGGGGTTCTTTTTTCCATGTCATTCATAAATCCAGCATCAAGCAGATTAACTGTTAATCTCTAATTCTGCTTGTACCAAAGGCTCACCTCCTTCCTTCTGGCTGCTCCCAGTTTTCTATACCCAGAGTTCAGTACAAATGGTGAGAGACAGCTAACAGTGCTAGTAATGCTTAGGGCACCTGCCATACTTTTGATTCTCTGTGCCCTACCTGACTACTTACAACACACCCCCTGCCATCAAGAGCCCTAGCTTAGCTGGAGTCCCAACAGGGCCTCTGCTGGCCTTCCTGCCCTAATTTCATGCTTGCCTGAGGGGTATAAGGCTTTAATCAAAGGCATAAAACCTGGATTCTCAAGAAGGGGTAGGGAGCTTATCAGAATCACCTCAGGAGATTTTCCTAATTATAGCCCCCCACACACCTCATCTTTTCCTTACAGAGGGAGTATTTCATAACCCTCAGGTATGTTAGAGAAGGAAAAAATAAGTTGGAACCCATTTGGCTTCAAACAATAAGAAAGGTAAGGTTAATCTTCTTTTGATTCAGATAGAAAATACTTTGAAAGAAAGAAATGAAACCTGGTCTCCTAAGGATGAAACTATAATAAAACCTTAATTAATTTGGACCCCATTAATTCAAAACATGTGATAATTAGAAAAATCGTTAGGTTAAAATTTACCTTTCCTCCAGCTGGGGAGAAAGTGGCTGAAAATTACTTTCTTGTGCCTAGGAAAAAATGATTTTGCTAAGCAAATTAATATTTCAAAAGACAAAAACATCTCACTGATTGAGCATGTAGTTTTCAGACAATTTAGGTACATTTAACAGATAAACAAATGCTACTGTAATTATAAAGCATTTCTTTCTAGTCATTAGAATAGACTCCCCCAAGAACCTTTCCTAGGCAGCACTCAAGAAATAAAAGTCATCTATTGGAGATACTAAAATTAAAATTCTCTTCAAACTTTCCACAAGTCTGCCTAATTTACCCCTCAGTTAGACCCATTTCTATGGTTTTACAGAACTCCATCTACTGACATACTCAGAAAGCAAACCTAGCATCTCTTCTTGCTTACATGTTTCAGTCATCAAATAATATTGAAGTCTGTTCAGGTCTTTATTTCAGCAAAGAGCAAAGTGGACAACACTTGTGAAAAAGTATGAATTATGGGTAGGAGGAACCCAGCTTTGTAATAGATGCACACAACTGGTTAAATACCAATATTGATTTAAAAATGTGTATTAGGGTTTCCTCAACATTTTTTTTTAAATCTATAGCTTGTGAAAAGATGTTATTTGGAGTAGGGTTTGTTGGGAGAGAAGTTCTATGGCCAAAACATTTTGGGAAGTGGTGGATTAAACAGGTTAAGCAGGTTGCTTTACTACAGAACCTTTTAAGAGCCTTTCCAAAGCAAACAGACAATGTCTATTTCCAAGACAGCATTGCAGCACTTTTAAAGGGAATACTTTCTTCACTAGGCAACCAGGAAACCTTCTCCCAATGATCCATGAATGGCTCTCATCAACAAATCAACAAACCACAAGTGCTGGCAAGAATGTGAGAAAATGGAATCCTCATGTACTGTTGGTGCGAATGCAGTTTACTCAAAAAAATTAAAAATGGAACTTCCTTATGATCCAGTGATCCCACTTCTAAAAATAAAGCCTAAGAAAACAGAAACACTGATTCAAAAGAATATATGCACCTCTACGTTCATTGCAGCATTATTTTCAATAGCCAAGATCTGGAAACAGGCCAAGTGCCCATCAGTAGATGAGGACATAAAAAAGCTGTGGTGTATTTATGCAATGGAGTACTACATAGCCATAAAAAGAAGGGAATCTTACCTTTTGAGACAGCATGGATGGACCTAGAGATTATTATGCTAAGCAAAATAAGCTGGTCAGAGAAAGATGACAAATACCATATGATCTGAGTTTATATGTGGAGTCTATTGAACAAACTAAGCTGACAAACAAAAAAGAAACATGCATAGATACATGGAACAGACTGACAGCTGTCAGAGTGCAGAAGAATAGAGGACTGGATAAAAGGTAAATGTATTAGCTGAAAAACACATCCTAGCTAATAAAAAAGTAATATGCAAATTGACCGTAACTCCACTACACCCCAAGCCACACCCACCAGCCACATCCACCAGCCAATCAGAGTGAGTATGCAAATTGACCCAACCAATATGGCTACTGCCACAGAGAAGCAGTAGAGGGCTGGGGGGGGGGGGTTGGGTTGCCCCTGGCAATGGAGAAAGCCAAGCTTTCCTCAAACCCTGATTGCCTAGGCCTCTGCTTAAGGCAACAAAGTTTCAATGCCTGCTGCCAGAGTGAGCAGAAGGCTTGGCTCCACTCCAGGCTTCAAAGTTTAAATTGTAGAAAATAAATAAATCCCAGATACCAGGGCCTCCACTTGGGTCGCCGGGGGGTA